>DF365886.1:21323-44021 GCA_000787875.1 Solanum virginianum
CTCACTTAACTTGTGCAACACAAGCAACATTATCCTCATAAATTATAGTGGGAGAATCTATAACCGGCTTCAGGCCACAAGTCTTTTGGATATGTGCTATAATTGAGTTTAACCAAACACAATCCCTTCCGTCCTTATAGAAGGAGACAATCTCGGAGTGGTTGGAAGATGTAGTTACAAGTGTTTGCTTAGTAGAACGCCAAGAAATGGTTGTGTTATTATAGCAAAATAAGTAGCCGGTTTGTGAGCGAGCTTTGTGCAGGTCAAAGAGGGAGATAATCTCAGAGTGGTTGGAAGATGTAATTACAAGTGTTTTCTTAGTAAAATGCCAAGAAATGGCTATGTCATTATAGCAAAATAAGTAGCCGGTTTGTGAGCGAGCTTTGTGCGGGTCAAAAAGATATCCCGCATCAGCATATCCTACTAAACCCGAGTTAGTGGTCTTCTTAGAATAGAATAACCCCAAATCAGTGGTTCCTCGAAGATATCTAAAAATATGTTTAATCCCATTCAAATATCTCCGTGTTGGCTCAGAACTAAAACGTGCTTCTAAGCAATCTTTCAGTGTATGCTGACTGATGGACAAGAATTCCATTTTCTTTATGCTCAAGCTCTAGACCAAGGCATAATTTCATTTTTCCCAAATCTTTAACCTCAAACTAAGCCAAATACATAAGTCCCCCGATAGCATTGAGGTATGGTACTTTAGAACCAAGAATATCCTCATCTTCTTGTTTAGGACGAAACGGGTCCTTTTGAGGATCAAGAGACCTTACAACTATAAGGGTGCTCAAAGGATGACATCAACTTTATCGAGAATAAGTTGCAGGGAGTATATGCTTCAGGCATTTTCAATTCTTCGAGAATTTTCATATGGATATCAGAATCTAATGAACCATACAAGTATGTCGTGATCAAGAGACCTTACAACCATAGGGGTGCTCAAAGGATAGCACTTGTCCATGTTAAAATGTCTAAGCAATCTTTCAGTGTATGCTGACTAATGGACAAGAATTCCATTTTCTTTATGCTCAAGCTCTAGACCAAGGCATAATTTGATTTTTTCCAAATCTTTAACCTCAAATTCCTTTTTCAAATATTCAGCAGCGTTTGATAACTCGTCAGGAGTTCCAATAATATTTATATCATCGATATAAACTGTTATAACAGCAAATCCGATTTCAGATTTCTTAATAAACATACATGGGCAGATGGGATTATTCATGTATCCTTCCTTAGTTAGGTAATCGCTTAAGCGTTGATACCACATGCGATCGGATTGCTTTAACCCATATAGAGATCTTTGCAACTTTATCGAGAATAAGTTGTGGGGAGTATATTCTTCAGGCATTTTCAATCCTCCAGACATACACACTAAGCCAGATTCCAATTATAATAACTAACTTATTTACAAAAATTTCGACAGAGTTTCTTTTGTTTTATTGACTACCCAAAACCCTGCATACAGAAAAGTCCCAGCATACAATACATATACATATATACCTGCGAGCCGACAAGGTCACCGTTGCAGTTAAACCGCCCAACATACACAAGATACATACATAGACATACACACTGACAAATCCCATACGCACAGGCGTCCACAGACCTTTAACTACACTAACAGAATTAGAAGACGGGACATTGGCCCCGTCATACCCTCAAATGTACATAAATGCAAAATAGGGAAATAAGTGTATATTTATATACCAAGTGTTTTCTCTGAAGCAAAGGAGCACTTATAACGGCAGTCAGAGATCCTAAGCTGGTGGCTCACTACTCTGTGCGTCAATACCTGCGAGCATGAAACGCAGCCCCCGAAAAGAGGGGGTCAGTACGAAAGGTTTACCGAATATGTAAAGCAACATACACAGACTATAAGGTGGTATAACAAGTAAGGTCAAAGTATAAAAGTAAATACATATCCAAAATACCGACATACTTACTTCCCGATACATGAAACTGAGAGCAAGTATATACCTAAATTATCAAAATGTCTCCATTTAAGGTTCATATTCAAATCACAAACATTTACTTTCCTAACATATCAGCCATAGGATAAGTGAGCCAGGCATTACGTATCGCCGTCCCTGCCTCACATATCATCATACAAAAATAGCATAAGTGAGCCAGGCATTACATATCGCTGTCCCTGTCTCCCACGCTCAGTATAGGTGAGTTGGGCGTTACGTATCGCCTTCCCCGTACACACTTATCTTAATACAGAAGCAGCCAGTGTGAGTAGGGCCTTACGTATCGCCATCCCCACACTCACCCAGCGTAACATAGCATCATAATGGCCCAAGACTAACTGAAAGGGAAAATATTAATGAGATGTGGTGGGGCACAATCTTATCAATGTTGCAGCATGCAAAACAGCATAGCCCCATGCCGAGGAAGGGAGCTTTGTTCTCATCAACAAAGTCCTAGCAATTATTTGAATACGTTTTATTAAGGATTCAACTAATCTATTTTATGTATGTACGTGGGATACAGAATATTCAACTTCGATTCCTATTGAGGCGCAATATTCATCAAAGCTTTTTGATATGAATTCGCCCGCATTATCCATTCTTATGCTCTTGATTTGATAATCAGGGTAATGTGCTCGAAGCTTAATTATTTGAGCAAGTAAACGTGCAAATGCAACATTGCGTGTAGACAACAGGAAAATATGAGACCATCTACAGGATGCGTCCATCAATACCATAAAATATCAGAATGGTCCACTTACAGGATGTATTGGTCCACAAATATCTCCTTGGATTCTCTACAAGAATGATGGGGATTCATAATCAACCTTCGTAATAGAAGATTTAATGATGAGCTTTCCTTGTGAACAAGATTCACTTTTGTCTTACATGGTTTTTGTTTCATCTTCATCGAAAGTAGGCTAAGTTTTTTTTTTGGGATAACCAAGAAGTCTCCTGTTCTTTCAGACTTCTTCTATTTTTGATAAAGTGAATATTCTTATCTCTTGTTCTTCCCAACTCTTCTGGGATGACCAAGGCGATCATGCCAAAGTCCGAACACATCAGGGTTCACTAATTTTCAGGGCATTGTTGCGTGCAATTCCATAGCTCGTATAGTGAATGAGTACAATCCCGTATTATATACTCCTATCCAACTACAAACTACTAGTTACTCCTATCAAAAGTTCAAACTTTCCAATTACAAATAAGCTAACCAGAAAGCCTAATGATACTTCTGAATCACAAAGGAAAGAACAAAATTTTTTGTACAAAAATAATAACCTGTTAAAAACCAAAAGGCCTTAAAATCTCACACCTATTGCTACACTAGCATATAAGTCTCTACTAAATACTACAGAAAGCTTACAACTTTTTCACTCACAAATATTCACAAAAACCAGCTCATAATCGAAAAAAATAAAAGCAAAATATCAAGAGAATAATTAATTTCCATAAGAAAGCCCGAATTGCGAGGAAAGGAAATCTTTCGAGACTTATAACATTTTCTACACTTAACAAAGTCTTGCCAACAAACAAAATGCTTTACATACCTCAATTCCTTCGCCAAACTAATCCCAACGCCAACCAAATTCAACTTATACTTTCGGGTGTTTAGCGTCTACAACAACCCACAACAACGACGATAATTAGCTAAAGGCCCCTTTTTGGGCTTTAAATTCCAAATTCGCTCCAAATTTTATAAAAATTTTGGCCAAGCTTTAAGTATACATATAAACAATTGTCAATACTTCTTTCATCCCACAAAGAACATATTCATGCTACTACTTAAACCCTTAGTTAGGCTCAAATCGCCAAGGTCAATGAAAGGAGCATTTTTGTCGCTCAAATAACCCTTCCACATTACTCAGAGGACTCAATATAAGAGGTTTGTAATGTCAAAATAATTTTAGAATTGAAAAAAAGGTGAATTTTGGTTGGAGTGAACAGTAACCCGAGACTGAGCTTTTGTGTTCTTGAAGTTTTGTGCTATATTTTCTAAGTGTGAAATTAGTAGAAAAAAAATGAGGAGGTGTTATGTATATATATAACCACACAATCTTACCCCACCCCCCACACATGGACCATTAAGAAAACAACACAAATTAAGGTGGGACACACACCTCTTGTTCTAGAACTTTTCCCTTTTTTTTTCCTACACAAAATTATCAAAAGTAATAAAAATAATCTTGTGTGCATGCATATATATATATACACACACACACACACACACCTTGCCAAGTGTACCACACTTGGCTCAAATAGAGTTCAAGACTCCAACTTGCAATGTTCCTGTCACGACCCAACCTACGGGCCGCGACTAGTACCCGATAGGGACACCCAAACCACATAACGATACCAGACCTTACTATGAGTTACTATTCATTTTATGAAATTTTCGGCAGAGTTTCCCCTGCGTTATGGACTAGCCACTTGAAACAGANATGGTAGAGACTAGAGTGTCTCCACTAAAGAGAGCTAAAGAGAACACACAAGTTTAACTAGGTTAGGCAAATAATGCCTACGTCCTCAGATATTTCCACTACAAGAAAAATATTACAAGAGTAATATAAACTTTAAACTATGCAAAACTCGACTTTTTTACTATTTTGGCTAAAAAGAATTTAGCCATTTTGGGTAAAGCTTAAATTTGTGTTAAAATTCGTAATTATTGCAATATAATATACTATTTAAGTAAATGACCCTTATATTTATGTGACATCATTTGAAAAGGTTATTATATAAATTGAGAGGAGAGGTTAAGTTATATTACTCGTAGCAAAGTACCACCATTTCTGTCACTTTTACCACTGCAGTAAGTCAACAACATCATTCATAAATTTCATGGTTTTATCAATGCATTAGTCTACATATACAGACATACTTCATTTTTTGCACATATATAAAGTTCAATCGCGAAACATTGAGTTTTCTACCTGACTCGCAACTCATTGTTAGGTCCACCCCTACTGATCCATGTAACTCTGGTCTATTAGGATCAAGACGTATATATTTTTTTCATAAAATCCATCCTTGGGCTTTCACTTTCCGTGGTGACAGGATTTGGTATTAAAAAAATACAAATAAGGAAATTAGGCCTGACCAGATAATCGTGATGAGAGTAAGGTGCATTTTCACTTTGTCAACCTCAGGGGTTTTCTTCTTTTATCTTTTGCCCCGGTCTCCTTTTTAACACGTCGCACCTCATTGTTGTTCCTATTTATAGAAATCTCTTTATTTGTTATTGTTTATGATCAAGGTTGAGGTACAAGCTGTGGTTTCTCATATATTCCTCCGTTTGTCTTACTTTTCTTTTTAGCCGGCTAAAAAGACGCATATTTTTTTAAGACAACTCCTTAATTCTAACTTCTAATATGATATGTTTAAAATCTCTAGCAATTAGCGTCACTATCATAATGTATTGGTTCTTTGCACCATTTTGGGCAGTTTATATGTCTGTTGAGAATACTGATTCACATGAAATGGGGAACGCGAATTCATCAAGGAAAAAGATAAGTTTCGAATATTTATGAACTAGTTCAGGATTGTTGTTTCAAGAATTTGTTACTCCCTCCGATCTCAAATATTACTCGTTTTACTGAAATGAATTTTTATAATCATGGCTATTCAAAAATCTCTCTTAATAGGTATTCAAAAATCTTAAAAAAACAAAATAATATATATAATATTTCATAATAAGAAAATGTTGCTACTACTAACACTCAACAGAAACAAGAAGTGGTTAACACAGAAAGCGTTCAAGGAGAAAGAAACATAATTCCTCAAGATGAAGCAAAAGATTTTCATGAAAAATCAGCTGAATCATCTTCAACTAACGATGATCGTAATGTTTATTATGAAGGTGACAAAGAAGGTTTAGTTTATTATACGAGTTATATATGTTTGCATGGTTATGGAATTGACTTCAATTCTGCAGTACTTTTCTATCATTTAGTCTTCTTTTCACTTATTTCTCAGTATCCATATAGAACACTGGAGGGATCTGATGTTGCTTATGAGTAAAATGTAGGAATTGCACACTTAAAAGAGCAGATTGGCTCTGAACTAAACATACAAAGGTTCACTGTCGAATCAAATTCAATTGAGCTTAGAAAGCCTCCAAACATTGATTTTGGCATCTCTTATGATATATGCAAAGTCTGAAGAATCGGATCAAATTTCACTTCTTTATCCTAACAACACACTAACAAGAAGTTTACATTAGGCTCCCATCTCAAACTTGATAATGAGAGCAGAATATAGTGGTAACTTATTCGAGTATGAGGCAGTGGTTGTTGAAGAAAAGATTAATAAGATGGAAAAAAATGATTATCAAGTTTCAAAAGCTCCAACTTTGGGCTTGTTGAAGACTGGGAAAATAGTAAATCTTACTCGGAGATTGAACTTCACCAAAAGGAAGTTGAAAGTGCTAGCCTATGTTAGAATTAAAATCAATAAAGTTGATAAAGATCAACAAGCAACCATGGAAGAAGAGAGCACTCAAGCTCTTGTTGCAATGAAGCTTTACAATTAACTGAAAATTAGAGACAAACATAATTGGTTGTCCAATTCTCAAGTAGTCCATACTTCATGTTACCCAACAGATGGAAGTTTCTCAGCCTTTGAATTAAGCAATATAAGTTTTAATCGTGACCATCCAAGCTAATTAAGAAGAGATGATTTGGACAAATAAGAAAAGGCCATGTGGAAGCAGAAATGAGGCAACAAATATTTCAAATTTTAAATTTATTCAAATTTTGTACAAATAGTACGTTCATAGCTGTTCAAAATTTGATTGTAGTGGGTAGCCAGTCGAATTTCATACACGTATATGAATTCTTTAGTTTTTTTCTCTTGAGATATTTTGTATATATACATCACAACTGAATGAATAGAAGGTAAGAAAACTTTCTCCATTTGTTGTCTCTGATTTTCTACATGGTATCAGAGCAATCTTGGCAATTTTAATCTTTTTGTTGCCTTATTTTCCCTTTTCTTTATCCATACTCTCCATCTCTCATTTCAACAATAGTGGCAACAACAAATCTCACTTCTGGTGGCTCTACAACCACTAGAAATATCACCAATTCTAGAACTAGTTATACTCATCTTTTTTATCTCCATGCTTTAAATTCTTCAGGAATAAATCTTGTTAATTCACCCTTTAATGGGAAATTTATGGTGGATGGAGAAGATCAATGTTGATAGCTCTTGCAGCAAAAAATAAAGTTGGGTTCATTGATGGTACTCATAAAGAACCAGAATCACCAAATTTCAAGCTCTGGAATAGATGCAATGATATGGTTCTATCATGGCTACTCAACTCTCTTTCAAAAGAAATAGCTGACAGTGTTATCTACTCCAAGACAGCAAAGGATCTGTGGAAAGAACTTGACAACAGATTTGGCCGGTCCAATGGAGCACAACTCTTATCACTTGCAGAATGAGTTAAGTGATTTGGTGCAGGATTCAAATAACATTGCTGGCTATTTCACAAAGATAAAAACCCTCTAGGACGAGCTTGATGCTTTGAATAGTTCTGTCAAATGCTTATGTGACTGTCAATGTAGTGGAAAAGTAAAAATGGCTAAGTCTATTCAAGATGAGAGATTGATCCAATTTCTAATCGGTTTAAATGATATCTATGCTGCTGGAAAGAGTAACATATTGATGCTCTCATCTTTGCCCTCTGTGAATAATGCCCACTCACTCTTAATGCAAGATGTAAAGCAAAGGGATATATATATGAGGACACACTATCCAAGAAACTCTGCTTCTTTCTTGGCTGCAAATCAGAACACTCTTGGTCAAAGATCTGAATACTATGAGTCTAAGGGAAAGAAAATCACTGTGATATATTCTCATTGTAAAAAAATCCAGGCATTCTGTAGATAAATGGTATAAGATAATAGGTTTTCCCAATGATTTCAAGTTTACCAGGACAAAGAGGTTCCAGGGAAGTGTGAAGAGTAATGCTGCTTATATAGAAGGAACATGAGGACAAAGTGGAGCACATTTTAATGGAGAAGGACAGGGGAAACATATCACCCAGGATTAATATTCACAGCTGATTCAAATGCTTCAGAATGTGATGGTGAATCAATCAGAAGGTTCAACTGGTGATGCTTTAGCTAATGCAGTGACATGTGGCCGTAAGGTTTTCAATAAAGTACATTATCGAGTTATTCATTTCAATAAATGAACCTGGATATTGAATTCAGATGCTACTCAACATATGTATTTTAATTCAAAAATCTTCTTAGAGGTTAGTACTCTTGAAACTCCTATATTTGTTGATCTTTCTAACTCTCATAGGGTCAAGGTTACTTAAGTTGGAAGTGTCCCTTTACATAGCGAACCCATTTTGAAAGATGTCTTATTTGTTCCATGTTTCAAATATAACCTTATTTCAGTCTATAAGTTGTGTAAACAATTAAGTTGCTTACTTTTTTTTTCCTCGTTTGGTTGCTTCTTGTAGGGCCCTTCCATGAAGAGGCCTCTGGAATTTGGTGAAGCTAGAGCAGGACTATATCTCCTAAAGTCAAGTTTTCAGTACCTTAAGAGTTTTGTTAGGGCATCTGTTAAATTATGCAATCAAGACCAATCTAGTTGTCTTTCTGTATCAAGCACTTTTTCAATTCCTATAAAAAAAATACTTCTGATGTAAGGCTGTGACACCTTAGATTGGGGCATATGCCATTTCAATCAATGAAGAATATTTGTTCAGTTCTTGTTTCTCCTCTTCATTTTGATTCTGATTACAATATTTATCCCTTAACTAGACAATCCAAGTTATCTTTTCAATCTAGTAATATCAGCTCTAAGAAGATCTTTGAGTTAATCCATATTGACACTTAGCGGCCATATATAATGCTTTCGCATGACGGATACAAATATTTTTTAACTATAGTGGATGACTATAGTAGAGCAACTTGGACTTATCTTCAAAAAATAAAAGGTAATGCCTTCACTATCTTAAAGTATTTTCTGGTGATCGTTGAAAGACAATTCAATGTCAAAGTTAAGATGATCAGGTCAGACAATGCATTGGAATTGGGTGGGAGCAATCTATCAGCTGATTTTTTTCTTCACAAGGAATTGTGCATCAAACCATTTATCTTCATACTTCACAACAAAATAGTGTTGTGGAGAGAAAACATAGGCATCTTCTCGAGTTATCAAGGGCACTACTTCATCATTCCAAATTGCAAATTTCATATTGGGCAGAGTGTGACCTAACTTCTACATACCTCGTAAATAGATACCCCTCTAAAGTCCTTAAAAACAGAACTCCTTATGAGCTTCTATTTGGAAGTCCTCCTAATTACTCTCATCTTAGGAGCTTTGGTTGTCTATGCTATACTAGTATTGTTCACACAATAAAGGAAAGTTCGAACCTAGAGCCATTCCATGTGTCTTCATAGGCTATCCTTATGGGAAAAAGGGGTATAGATTGCTTCTTTTGGATACTAGAAAGATAATAGTTTTTAGGAATGTCAGGTTTCATGAAAATATCTACCCTTTCTCCACTATCTCAAGTTCACAACCTTCGTTCTCAAATCATATATTTACCACTGATCATTCTATCTCAAAAAGTGACTTTCCACCAAACACTAAAGCAGATCTTTTTTCACCTCTAGACCATGAACCTAGAAGTATGAATGGGGTGCCTAGTAGATCAAATTTAGAAACAGAAATTGAATCACAAGATATTGCTACCGGAAACTCACAAGTACTTGAAACTATGACTTTGCATGAGACACAAGACATTCCTCCTTCCATAGCCATGCAAAGGAAGTCAGAAAGAACACACAAAAAACCAGCCTACCTAGAAAAGTATGTCTGCAATGCAGTTGTTTTGACAGATTTAACCAATACTTGTTTAAATCAACCTATTGTACCCAAAAGCTATTCTTTTGCTAGTTTGTCCACAACAAATCAACAAGTCTTGAACTTTATTTCCAATATTACAGAACCAACTTCTTATGCCTAGGCAGAGTTACATCCAGAATGGAAATTGGCTATGGAAGATGAAATTAGAGCACTGATTAAGAATCAAACTTGGGAAGTGGTGGAATTATCAAAAGGAAGAAAAACACTACCATGTAAATGGATTTACAAAATCAAGCATAGTTCTGATGGAAGTATAGAGAGGCTGAAAGCGAGATTGGTGATTAGAGGAGATATTCAAAAGGAAGGAATTGATTTTAGTGAAATATTTTCACCTGTTTTCAAGATGACAACTATTTGGTGTTTACTAACTATAGCAGTGAAGCAAGGATGGAATATTTCACAACTAGACGTCAATAATGCATTTTTGCATGGAGAAATTGATGAGGAGGTTTTCATGAAGTTTCCAGTCGGCATGCAATCACCTAGTTTCCGACATGTTTACAAACTCAAGAAGTCTTTATATGGACTTAGACAAGCATCAAGGCAATATTACTCAAAATTGGCCGAAGCTTTAAATTCCAAAGGTTTTTGCTCATCATTTAATGACTACTCTCTTTTCTTCAAGAAAGCAGGATCTAATATATCAATGCTAGTTATGTATGTAGATAATATTATTCTAACGATAAACAATCAAGCAGAACTAGTGCAGCTAAAAGAATTCTTGCATTCAGAATTTAAGCTCAAAGATTTGGGAGATTTACACTACTTTCTGAGACTTGAAATCCTCAGGGAGCCAACATGAATAATAGTCAGTCAAAGAAAGTCCACACTAGAGCTATTAAATGAGTTCAATTGTAATCATTTACCTCTAGTATCTTCTCCACTTGATCCATCTTCGAAATTGGATTTTACCACTGGTGATTCGTTGACCAATTCAACTTCTTACCGAAGACTCCTTGGAAAATTGAATTATCTCACCCACACTAGGCCAAATCTCTCTTTCACAGTTCAACATCTCAGTTAGTACATACAACAACCAAAAGGACCTTATTTTACTGCTGCGTTAAGGGTCCGCAAGCATCTGCTTCTCTATCGTCTGCTGAGGCAGAGTATAGATCTATGAGAAGAGTGGTTTCAGAGATTACTTGGCTCACTCGATTACTTACAGATCTTAGAGCTACTCCTTCAATTTCGATTCCACTTCACTCTGATAGCCTAGCTGCAATCCATATTGTTCGCAATCCCATTTTTCATGAACGAACCAAACATGTAGAAATTGATTGTCATTTTGTTCAACAACAATTTCTTTTCGGTTTAGTTTCTCTTCAATTCGTCCCCTTTTCCTCTAAGCTTGCAGATGTGTTCACTAAGCCTTTATCAAGACCATCTCATCATTCAATTCTGAGCAATTTGGGTGTTGCCATTTTTGTTAATTCGAAAAAATGACTTTGACTTTTGAAAATCTGATTTAATACTTAATTAATTTAAGTATAAACCAAATTTTTTGCGGTTGATCGACGATTAGGAAGTTGACTAACTTTTAAAGATTCGACAGACTTCGAAAAAGTTGACTAGTTTGAAAAAAATTGACTAATTTTGAAAGAATTGATTAAATTTGAAAGAATTTGACTAAACTTGAAAGAATTAACTAAATTTGAAAGAATGTTGACTAAATTTGAAAGAATTGATTAAATTTGAAAGAATTTGACTAAACTTGAAAGAATTAACTAAATTTGAAAGAATGTTGACTAAATTTGAAAGAATTGACTAAACTTGAAAAAATATTGACTAAATTTGAAAAAATTGATTAGATTTGAAAAATGACTATCTTTGTAAAATTGACTAAATCTGCAAAGGTTGACTAAGTACGAAAACTTGACTAAGTCTTAAAAATTGACTAAATTTAAAAATTTGACTAGATTTAAAAAATTGACTAGGTTTGCAAAAGGGTGGACTAAGTTAGAAAAAAAGTTAACTAAATATGACAAATTGACTAAATTTGTCAAAGTTAACTAAGTTTGAAATTGGACCAATTCTCAAGAGTTTTTCCAAAATAAATTACAGGCAAAGTTTTAACACTAAGAAAATCAAAAATGGAAATTAACAAAAATGGAGACATGTTGGGGCAATTAATTAAATTAAACAAATAATAAATACAAATAATGTTAGAGCTAGTATCAAATAATAACAAATATTATAAATAAAAGAATGAACTTAAGGAAAGCCATTAAATAGCACTTGGGCTCGGCAGACCCAATTCTTCAACCACCTATCCTAGTGCTAAATAAAAGACTTGGGCCTGCCTGGCCCATATGCTCAAAAGGATTTGCTGTTGAAGATTGGGCTTCTTGGCCCCTTTTGCTGCTGTATATCAGTGTATTATACACACTGATTTCAACTTCCAAAAATTTGTACATTGCTTCCATCAACCTGCTCAGCAACTATCCAGAGGGCTTTGACCCATTTCCCTGTCATATCCACTGTATATAGGTGTATATCAGTGTATACACACTGATTTCCTTACTTTCAAAACCTGTAGACTCCTTCTTTCCTGGGAATTGGGCTGACTCAAGAGGGAAGTTGGGCCTCCATGGCCCAACGAGGTGCAAATGATAGGAGAGGAACCCATTTAGGATTTCAAAACAATTTCACATGCAATAAACAAATAAAATACATAAGTAAAGATCCAAAATTTCATTAACAAGAGACATATGCATATTTCATGCTTAACATTTAAAGATGGAACGAATAATCGAGAAGTAAAAGACATGATTTACCCCGACTTTAAAATAATGTCATGACATAAACGCATTAGCATATAATCATAGCAAAATCGATTAACTGTTTAGCTCAAAATATCCCAACATAACCAGAAAATTTTGAATCAATAACACATATATGAGATGGAATCTGAAGCTTGAGGTAAAAGGCAGAACATAAACAAAATTTGAGAGCAACACAAGACAACTCAAAATGAACAGGCCAAAACACGTAAGTACAAGCTAAAGGAAATCATAGGATCTTAATCCGTAGTGAGCTTGAAACAAACTATAACTTCAGCAGTTAAAGGAGAACAGAATTAAGAAATCAGAGGACTTGCACGGTTTCGAACCCCCATCTTTGAACCCAAGACATTTCCCAACATCAAAGCAAAATCATAGCCCGCTTTGTATAGAAACAGTGATGTTTCAGTCACAAAACTCAGGCTTAAAGAAGGTCACAAAGGACAAACCAACAAGTTTCAGTCAATAAGAACATGTTATATACTTGTTCAAAATTAGAAACTGATGCAAATAAATATGAAATAAGGTAGGCTGAACATGAAAGATGATAAGAGGACATATCCTACTCAATTTACTGAAGTGTATCTAGTACTAGTGTAACAGTAGTATAAACCAGACATCCTCAGTTCTAAGTGCAACTGAGCAGAATACAAAATGACTATATTAACCAAAATATTCTCAAGTCACCAGTTTAGAACAATGAAGAGAGACAAATATAAACTAAATCTGGCAATCAGACCACAGAACAAACATATGAAAACAAGCTTGTATGATATATGAGATTGAAGAATACAATGAGAAATGCGAGAAAAGATAAAGGGAAATGAAGTTTCTATCAACCAGCTTCAGAGCTAGAAAACAGAAAGTGTGACGAGAGGCTGGAATGACTTAAAACACATAAACTATTTGATATAGATTCAAAAGCGACACAACTAAATTGATTCATTTATTCAAGGCCTAACATGGGTAAATCATGATCCCCAAATAGACAAGACTAGAGCTTCAACAAACAGGTCAAACAAACCTGAACAATGAATAAAGAAATCATGGGCTTAAGTATTATCTCAAAATAATTCACATGATTAGTCATGAATCAAAGTTAGAAGCTGAATAGAAATAGAAGCGATAACCACATGTACTCATGAAATCATTTCAACAAACTTAAGCACTTATCAAGAGGTTTAACTATTAATGCATTATAGTGAACTGTACATCAAAGCAAAGAAGAACCCACTTAAACTTTAAATAAAACTGAACTTTCAGTAGTCAAAATAGACATACGCTCTAAGTATCGAAACTTCAAAATCAACTCCCAATTCAAAATTGATTAACAACAATAAACATGACATCAAACACTCTCAATACAGCATTGCCAGGTAGAAATGAACACGATTAAATACTACGAGATAACTCCATTCATGATTGCACATCCATATTCAAACTAAAAAAACACGTACAAGTCTAAAGATATTACCTTTATCGGATCAGTGAAACTTGGGATGACGACGAGTTTGAAAAAGACTTTCCACCACCAGAGAGCTTCATCTTCACCTTCCTCGACCAAGAATCTTCAATTTCAGGACCTTTGAGTTTCTGAAAAATTAGTTTGAGGGAATGTGAATTATAATCGAATTTTCGAAAATCAAGAATGGCTGTGGAAATCAAGTAAGTTTTGCTAGGGTTTTCAAGATGATCCATGGTTACCTTTGATTTGGGAAAAAGGGATATACATACACACACACACACACACACACACACACACACACACACACACANAGTAGAATTAGGGTTCTCAAAAGGGGAAAATCGTGTAGAATTAGGGCAAAATGGGGAAAGTCTCTCCAATTCAAATTCCCCAAATCTTATCCGATATAAACGCTCTCAAACAGATTTCCAATGAAAAAATCATCAGGGCCGTTCAAATCGACCAAGAAAGAACAACGTATAGGATTAAAGACACCTGGAAGATTCACCCAACAAACTCGTACCCTAGACGATGCAATGAGGACACGTAGGTACAGAATTTGTTGAGGGGACGGAGGTTTTGGCATTTTCTGAGTTTGGTTTGCTGGTTCTTGTTGCGAAGAAGAAGAATGAAGGGGAGAGGAAATGTACTCGTGAAAGGGAGAGGGAGAAAGAGAAATAAGGGATTGGGGGCGCGTGGCCCCCATGCGTGAGTGTATGTATATGTATTATATGTATATGTTGGCTGATAAAAATGGGATTTGGGCCGGGTAAGGGATTGAAATTAGGCTGGGTATGGGATTGGAATTGGGCTGGGGATGGGTATTGGGTTTAAACAAAAACTAAAAATGAATGGGTATAAAGTGTAGGGGGATTCAATTTAAAATCTGGCCAATTGATTGCAATCTTGGCCAGCTAAATTCGATCAAATTAAATTCGATTGACTAATTTGACTACACAACGAATTATACAAATTAATTGAAGAGCTTTTAATATTATCAACTTAAAATAACTAAAAATAATAACTCCTAAAATAAAAAATAAAATTTATTTGAGAAAATATTTTGTGCATTTTCGAAAGCTAATTATTTCAAATTGTTAAAAATTAAAAGATTGATGATTGATTAGATGTTAACACGGTCTCGCTTCACTCCCCTCCAACTTGAGGGGGGGGGTGTTAGAATTGAAATCGATAAAGTTGATAAAGATCAACAAGCAACCATGGAAGAAGAGAGCACTCAAGCTCTTGTTACAATGAAGCTTTATAATCAACTGAAAATCAGAGACAAATATAATCAGTTGTCCAATTCTCAAGTAGTCTACACTTCTTCATGGAAGTTTCTCAGCCTTTGGATCAAGCAATATAATTTTAATCCTGACCATCCAAACTAATTAAGAAGAGATGATCTGGATAAACAGGAAAAGGCCATGTGAAAGCAGAAATGAGGCAACAGATATTTCAAATTTCAAATTTATTCAAATTTTGTACAGATAGTAAATTCATAGCTGTCCAAAATTGGATTGTAGTGGTAGCCAATCAGATTTCATACACGAATAGGAATTCTTTTGTGTTCTTCTCTTTAGGTATTTTTGTATATATACATCAGCTGAATGAATAGAAGGCAAGAAAACTTTCTCCATTCTTAGTCTCTGATTTTCTACAGCCTAAACCATCCTTCTTCAGCAGTTGCATTTGTTGCACAAACATCAATATAATTTGTTGAGTTAAGTAAGATACGCGCTTGTTTGCTATCGTTTCATATGGTTTGTTGTTTAATCTGACACTTCTCATCCAACACTTCTTATGGTTTTTTAAGTCAATCATTACCTACGGGATTTTCCAACTTCAGTAACTTCAAAGAGCGACGTTAAAATCATAACTCACTAATCACTCACTCACATCTCACTTCAAAACTCTAACGATCTACTCCAATCGCTTCACAACTCTCTCTAAGAAGCCAAACTCACTTAACTCTAGATCTTCTTTCTTCCAAAGTGTTGCTCGATGATTGCTTCGTCCCTTTGCTGATAGATCCGTCAATATTGTCTTAGTGCAAAAACTGCTCTTCTGGGATTCTATTGATCCCTATATAGTTGATAGTAGAAGAATGGGATTCTATTGATCCCTATATAGTTCATAGTAGAAGAAGGGTGTTATTCTTAGTCAAATCCTCATGTACTTTATTTAGGAGTTTGTTGACATAAAATAAGGTCTTCTTTTTCCCTCTCTATTATCTAATTCGCCCTTTACTTGGTTCTGCCCGATGAACCTGGTCCACATTTTTTGATTCACTTCTTATTTGGGATGTCTTCATAGCATTGTTCAGCCTTTTGTTCGGCCTCTCGTTCTACCTTTTGAACCTAGTTCACTTTGTCATTATCAAAATACCTAGCCTTCAGCATGTCGGTAAATTCTATACTTAATTTACTTTGTCATTATCAAAACACCTCATACTTTTCAGCAAGCTAACACAGAGCTGCCTCTCTTTGTAATTTGAAGTTCAAGAAGAGATTGTTGCCTAGCTAGAGGAGTTGAGAAGAGCTTACACTTTTGCAAACTAGAAAAGAGGGTACTTCACTTAAAATTCAGGAAGATGGAATAGAAAAACAGTTTTGAAGTACTGTCTAAAATTTGTATTCAAGATAAAAGCGAATAATTCTCCATGGCTCTTATTCAGGATATATTCTACTAAAATTGAAAAAAAAAATTCTGATATATTCAAAGAAAGAGAATACAATTTCAAAAACTAATACTAATAATAATCGAATCATCCTACGACGTCTTGTTTGTTACATCGATGAGTTTACAAAAATAAAACAAATAATAGAAGAACAATAACATGGAGATCAATCACAAAAGAATAAATTAAAAAGGAAATTATGAATATTAATAATGATTTTGAGGTTCTAATTAATTAAGTTCTATCCAACATTCATCATCATTTTGACAAATTCATCAAAGTTGACTTGACCATCACCATCCAAATCTGCTTCTTTAATCATCTGCTCAACTTCTTCATCTGTTAATTTCTCCCCAAGATTGATCATCACATGCCTTAGCTGCACATGATTAAAAAAAATTCAATTATACAATATCTTTGTAATTTCCTCTATTTCAACAAGAAAACGAAAAAAAAAAGACTTAACTTTGGGTGTGTTTGGTATTCTAATTTTTTCATATTTGATTGACCAAAATATTTTCTCTAAAAAAAATAAATTCCTTAAAAAAAAATTGTAACGAAAGAATGAAAAACTATTGTATAAGTTATATTTCAAACTCATTCTCTTCTCATTGCCCTAATGCTGCCAACATCTATCTCTAAACCAACCCCAAACCCCTCTCTCCACCTCCACCCACTCATCGTCATAGAATTTATCTAAATTAGTATAGATATAGATATTCTTGGGGCCGTTTAAATAACCATCAATTGATGTGGTGTGACAACTTTCCTTTATTACCAGCATTCTTAGGAAATAACATCTCTATCTTTGTAAGATAGTAGTAAGGTCTACGTACATTTTATCCACTCCAAACTCCACTTGTGAAATTCTACTAAATATGTTGTTGGTGTTATAGTAATAGTGGTCTTAGGTTTAATTCCCAGATATAAATTAAAATTACTGAGACTCTAAAACCAATATTAGATAGGAAAAATGGGAGTATTTAAATAGTAATAAAATTAAAGAAAGTCAAAAAGAGCAAGTGCAATTGGTCAGTGTGAACTATAGAAAAGTTCATTGGACGAAAAGTTTGGTCTAGTGAGATACCCTAATTAAAACTTGGATTTGAAACAGCTGTATAAATAAGATTATTTTAATTAATATAATATGTACTAACGACAGATCAAATTCACATGTGAACCCTTCCACAAAACCATAGCAATTGCAAGAATAGATTTATTTTTAATATCCAGTGAGCATATATGTATTTATTTTTAATTTAATTATAATGAAACTTTATGTTTTTGGTTCGTCCTTGTCAACAATATGAGTACTGGCCGTACATGAATGACTTACGAACTGTACTAATTATTCAACATGGATATTTTAAGCCAATTATTCTTTTGAAAGTAATTTTTACAAATAGACAAGAGCAGTTAATCTTTATAATGTTGTGATCCAAAATCTAAATGATAACAAATTTATGGCTTTTCACAATTTTTCACTTGCGAGTATACAACAATAACATATCCAGCGGAAAGTGGAGTTTGGGAGAGTAAAATATACGCAAACCTTACTATTATCTCATAGAGATAGATAGATTATTTTCAGAAGATGATAACAATAATATACCCAGTGAAATTTCAAAAGTGGGGTCTGGGGAGGGAAAAAAGTATGTAGACCTTACTGTTATCTTATAGAGATAGAGGAGTTGTTTTCGAAAGACCCTTGAGATACAATGTAAGTAGACTAAAAGAAAAAATAAAACTAGGATCTAGAATTAATAAGCCCAAAATAATAATAATCTAGTTATATATATTTTTTTTAATTTTTATACATTTATATGGATATTTGCAAAAAATAGTTATATATAATGGAGACAAATACCTCATTAGCAGATATGTAACCATTTTGATCTTTATCAAACACCTTGAAAGCTTCTTTAAGTTCTTCCTCTGCATCAGTATCCTGTTTCATAAAGAATAGAACATAGCTCTCAATAAAAAGTTGTCATCTTTCCCTATATTGCTTGGACTCTCCAAAATATATTTTAGAGATTCCGACTCGCACACAACCATTTTTATCTCATGCATATATATACTAAACAAAGATAAAATAATTGAACTTACCTTCATTTTCTTGGCCATAAGGTTCAAGAATTCAGTGAATTCAATGGTACCATTACCATCAGAGTCAACTTCAGTAATCATATCCTGCAGTTCTTCCTCTGTTGGATTTTGATCCAATGACCTTATTACTGTCGCTAATTCTTCTACCGTTATGCAACCTGCACTTTCGAGTCAAAATTTAAACTTTATGGATTCTGAATATAAGAATAACGACTATTAATGATTATAACCAATCGCTAAATTTGTATATATTCATAATCACACTGGAAGAAAAAACTAGTAATTACCATCTCCATCTCTGTCAAATAGACTGAAGGCTTCTTTCAATTCAACAATTTGATCATTTTTGAGTATGTCTCCCATGATTTTATTTTTGTACCTCGAAAGGACAGAGGAAAAACAGCTTGAAACAGAGAGGAAAAGAGTAGAAAAAGAAAGTTGAGTATAGCTCAATCCTGGCTGGGCTTTATGTAGACAAAAGTTTTAATAATAAATGTGTATATATCCCATTGAAAAGAAAATTAGGAAAAAATAAGTCAAAAACGTGAGAAAAGGTGTATTATGAGTACAAATATATAATTATTAGACATATCTAACAAAATTATGGTGTAGCCTTCTAGTAGAGTACTAGTTTGGTACTTTTTTTATAAGATGGTAGGTACCAATTAGAAAGGCTTTTGAACTAATTAATGATAATAATCTTTTGACAATATGTGCATTTGGCTGAGTCAAAAATGTAGAGTTTAAGTGGTGGGATTGGGTATTGTTGTAGTCATGACTTTGTCACCCTCATAACACGACTTCACCATACAACACTCCTACATTTTTCACTATTTTTTGAATATTCAAACTAAAGTCTTTTGGAGTATTATGACAAAGTTATTTTATTTTTCAAGAAATGTCAATTGATATCGAGACTCTCATTGATATTTCTTCGTTAAAATATTACACAGTATAAATAGGTACGAGAAGAATTGTATGTACTGTATATTGAATCTCTTTAGCTTCACTGCTGATAAAAACAATGTCAAATAAGCTTCTTTTTTTTTTTAGAATGATGAAGAAAAATAATATTCTTTCCCTCTCATTTTATGTGACACTTTTTTCTTTTTTGTTCATCCCAAAAAGAATGTTACTTTAATTGAAAACAATTTACCTTTAAAATTCTCTTTTTATCCTTAATAAAATAATTTTCAATCACACAAATATCTAAGAATGATTTTAAACTATGAAAATATTCTTTTTTTCTTAAACATCATACTAAATTACATAAAATGAGACAAAAAAATACCAATAGAAAGTAAATAGAACAGCTGGATTGTTAGATGAGGAGGGGACAGAAAGCATTGAAAGAGAAGACTGGAGGAGGGTATGGGGAGTTGTGTACAGTTAACTCAAATAAATTTATTTTTCAGCAAATATTGTCAAACAGGTTAACGCTGGCGTTGCTTGCACCAACGCATCCATTTTTAGCCGATATTTCATCATATTTTATTGTGAAATTTGGAAAAAAATTAATTTTCATAGTTAAAATAAAATTAGAGAGGTTGTTTTTTGTCCATAAATATAATTAGAATTATTTTTTATTTTTATTATTTTTAAAATTCTTGAATTTCAAAATAGAGTGTTATTTTTGCCCACGAACATTTTCTATTATTTTTTACTTTTTATGAATAATTTCAAATAGGGGTAGTTTTAAACCTATCAATAGTTTAAGAACGAAATTAATAATCCATGTCAAGTTCAAAGGTGTATTTAAGTTTAATTTGCCAAGTTAAAGGGTGTTTTTAAGCCTATCAATAGTTTAAAAATAAAATTAATAATTCGTTTCAAGATCAAGAATATTTTTAATATTTGTCTTAAAACAAATATTTTTTGAATGGTTGAACGTCCAATAGTAATTTGGATGAGAGATGTAGTCTCTTACATGTATATGGACTATCCGGTAGTAGTTTCTAAAGCTAAGTTAAACTCAAATTTAATTTGTCTGTGTGATATCAAAATCAAATTCTTCGTTTTTAATATATTTTTAAAAAAGTGAGTATTAATTTGAAATGGACATATTGAAAGGTTGATAGGAATAATATAGTGTGACCATCACAAGGCTGCTAGTTGGCAGGGATTTAGAAAAAATGGTCCAACGCCTAAAGGAAACAAAACTATAGTGTGACTCCCTACGTTTAGTTTAGGCTTCGCACCTTACGTAAAAAATATTAGTTATTATAGTAATTTATGAACAAATAATTGTTGATAAAAATAAATATGAATAAAAAAAGTCTTGTTTTGATATTGTAAAAATGACAAGTAATTAATAATTTTTATTATATTAATGTTATATTTTATATAAATTTAAATTTTAGATATTAAATTCATAAATATAATAGTTTGCTTCTAATCAATCAATTCCAAATTATTACTTTATGTATTCATCAACTATTAACATGTCTATATTAGAATTAATTTTCTCATTCTTTGCCGATTCATAACAGATTAAAATATTGCATCAGACTAATAATATTTCTTTAATTTTATTTATATGAATATTATATTTATTTAATAAAAAAATACTATTTATATATAATTTTAAATTGACACGATAAATACGTGCTTTACATGTATACTGAACTAATATTATAAAATGACAAATAAGCGAATGAAGCAATAAACACTCCACCTTAAATAATTCTTTGTTCGTTCCTTTTTAATTATCATAATTTTTTAAATCTAAACAATATGAATATTTTATTATATTAAAAAGTATAATTCATAATATTTTTATATAAATATGAATTTTAAAAACTAATTAAATTATCCTTTAAAAATGGAAAAATGGTAATGTGACAAGTTGAAAAGGAATGAATGGTACTTGGAGGGCCGCCAACCCTAATTAAGGGCCTGAGATTAGAAAGAAATTAAGAAGCGTTTTAAGCATAGGGGTTTGCGCTTAAATACTGTCAACTTTAAAAACCCAAGATTTGATTAGTGGAATAATTAAGTGTCAAATCAAATGTGCTTCGCTGTCAAGACGCGCTTTTACTTCTGCCGAGGTCACCTCCATTTGGATCTTTTCATCCTCACATTCTCATCTTTCAATTTATTTATCCTTAATTTCATTTAATAAATTAATTTTCCTTTTTAACTTTATAATTTAAATTGAAGGTATATAGGTTTTATAATTTTAGATATAGTATGTGAAAAATTAACTTTGAAATTTATTTGAAAAAAGTATGGACAAATTATTCAAATGCGACAGAAATTTAGCTCACAGATTATTCTAGGGTTTTTTTTTTAAAAAAAAGAGATATTCATTTTTAAATAAACTAAAAATAAAGTGAACAAGTAAATTAAATGTAGAGAATATATTGTATGCATAAATCGAGGAATGCTATAGTAGGGTGGTGGAATGATAAAGCCTCTTTTAGGGGTCATTTACAAGAATTATTTGACTTGATATAAAATATAAGAAAGAAAATAAAATTTTGAAATTTACGATCACCTAAAACAAACTTAAAATATTTGTTTGGCTGTAAAGCCTTTTATTAAGGATTAAAAAAAAATTATTTTAATTATAGAAATATGATATTATTTTTTACTAATAAACTAAGAAAATGTGTCAGATAAATTGGACAGAGCATTGAAGGTAAAGTGGAAAAAAATATTTACAACTACCTTATATCTAGGGAGGACAGATAATGTGTTCACCGAACTTATCACTATCTTAAAGATAAAAAGGTTAATAGCCTCTCTGTTCAAGGAAAAAATAATCTAGAGTAACATAGAAAATGAGGGTGATCGATC
>DF365885.1:1884-19887 GCA_000787875.1 Solanum virginianum
CGTCAGATGCAACTTAACTGGCCAAGGATCAAGTTCATCATGAGAGAACTAAACACATTGGCGTGAGGTATCATTTTCTTAGAAGCGAGAAGAAAGTTAAGGTGAACAAAGTGGGTACTGCTGATAATCCTGCTGATATGCTCACCAAGCCTGTTCCACATAACAAGTTCCAACACTGTCTGGACTTGCTAAACGTGAGAAGCTGTTGATTGCCCCTTGGGGCAATAATCTGAGGCAGAGAAGTGATGTCTGGTACTAGACTTGCTAAACGTGAGAAGCTGTTGATTGCCCCTTGGGGCAATAATCTAAGGCAGAGAAGTGATTTCTGGTACTACTAATTATACATCTGTATGTCTTTTGTTGTTGATGATTGGATTCAAGTCAAGGTGGAGATTTGTTAGATTTATGCCTTGAATCTGTTTCCTAATTAGAGAAGGATTGAAATCCTAATCCTCTTTGGAGAAGGAAACCACGTTAAATTCTGTGTTCGTTCTTGTTATTTTCTTTACGTTTATACGCATCTGTTCTAACATAGACATCTCAATACGAGGCTACTATATGCAATGCACGTGTACTGAATCTAACTACCTTAAAAGCATGAACCCAAAAATTTCCAATGTCAAAAAACTTTTTTATCTTCTAAAAAACTAAATTACCTTTTAACCCTCTTATATATTAAAACTAGTGCATTCTTCTTCTACAAACCTGCCCTTTCGCGCATACACATCTTTTTCCAAATGACATGTCCCCTCCCTCTTTTAAATCAATGGTACTTACTCTTGATCGTTGCACCTCCCGCCGCTTCGCCCTGAATGGCCTTCACTTCACTCTATAAAAGCACCCATAGCGATCTTCTTCCCCAATAAACGTCTACCAACTATTTCGCAAACCAGGTATTACTTGCACATTTCGTTTAATTTTTCCCAAATGTTTACTTCGATCGCACTTTCTTTTGCACATGTTCTCTCCACTCATCCCTGCATCCTTCCTCACCTTGTTCACCTTTTCTCCTATTTATGCAGATTATATAATGTTTTCCTCCTGTTTATGCAGTCAGAACATCTTTTGCCGCCATCAGCGAGTTGTAAGTCTTCGACTTTCTCCATACACCACCCACACTTTTACTCCCACTGTTGCATCTTCTCCTTCTTGCCATGCCTGAACATATTCTTAACTTTTACAACAATGTAAATCCACTTCTTAGATATACAGACTCACACACACTTTCACTATAGCTTTTTTTCCGATTTCACCTCTTCCACAAAACTTACGCGCCTGGCTTTTTGCCAACAAACACTAAAGCACGCCTAATAATTAATCAATTGTATTTACCTACTTCACGTTACTTCCAGTCGCTCCGAAAACCAGCACCAGTGGTCGTTGCACTGAAATATAGATTTGCTCTGCTTTGTTATGCTTGCTACCAAAACACATAAATAACTGTCAGTTATATTGGCTATCTTTATACATACTCCACCATATTCTCCATCTTCTTCCTTGCGTTTTATTTTAATGATCCATGTATGATGGGTGGGTCAGTTGTCAACATGCAGGGTGTAGAATGGCTGCTTATTATATGAAGATAATCTGCTTAAGTGAGTGAGAAACTTATAAAGTACTAGTGGAGCTGGTACATGTGCTTTTAGGGCTTCTTATATACATTGGAATGGATTTCAACTGACCCCAAGGGCTTTGGAGTACCTGCATGATACGCTGTTCAGCCAAAAAGGATTCATGTTTCCAAAATTCAAGTTTGGAGAAGTAACAGCAGCAGCAGTGATAAGGCGTCATTCCAAGATTCAGAACAGATCAAGTGTGGCTATAGATTTACTGTTCAAAACTGGCTGAATAATCAGAAATGTCCGTGTTCATAACATGTAATATGTGATAACACAAATGCATAACATTTCGAGAACATAATGCCTGGTATATTCTCTTGGAAAGTCTGAAATGTCTTTTAGGACGCCATGCTTTTCTGGTTTTTGGGTGAAATCATTCGTTCAAAGTTCTTAGTTACAACAAATCAATGTAATAAACCAGATATCTGTAAATGAGATTTGGTTGCAACAATAAATTGTCTGAAATCAATACTCTGCATTTATTGAACATGTCAAAGTGAGTACAATTGTAGAATACTAGATGTTTCTCGTCAGATGCAACTTAACTAAGCAATGGCTTCCTCTTTTACATAAACAAAAAGGTATGTCCTATTGCATAAATGAAAAGGTATGTCCTGTAACATATGATTTTCCAAGGTACGCCTTAATCAATCATGCTTCTTCTATATTATGCCATCCTAATTTCCTCTATTTGCAGTAATTTCAGGCTACCATTGTTCCTCTTTCATCCCGGTAAACACATTCAAAACTTGGAATAGGCTTTGGTGAATTTACTTGACACTATTATCGAGTTGTAAGTTCCAGGCATATTGAGATGTAATGACCCGGACGTTGTACGACCTCGTTAGAGCTTGAAGGTTTTGGTTTCGGAAGGTTTTGGACCAAGGTGATGCCCCATGGGAGCCCTCACGGTCTGTGTGAGGTCACACTGCTTGTGTAGGGCCTCCTTGGAGTGACCCTTGGCCTCATGATGGATTTTTGGCCCTTGGCGTGTAGTTTCAAGCTAAGACACGCCACATTTGGACCCCACACGGGCCGTATGACACTTCACGGACCATATGGAGGGCCGTGTGGTGGCCTTAAGACTGGAATCCCACCGTTTGGGACCAAGTGCAGGAACACGGCCACTCTCACGAGCCATGTGGAGTCTCACCGGCCGTGAGGCCCTCCATATGACTTCCAAAGTGAAAATGTTTCTAAGTGTTAAATCACCGTCTCGGGACTTCGTCATGAATTTTTTTACTTTTTTCCTAAGTATGGGGGCGCGGGCAATCACACGGACCATGTGACCTTACACGGCCCGTGAACCCCTCCATGTGTTTGATTTCGTAAAAAATTTCTAAGTATGGGATTACCGTTTCGGTCCTTCGCCAAGCATAATTTTTCTAAGTGTTGGTTCACAGACTAGCATACGGTCCATATGGTGTGTCACGGACCGTATAACCTCCCTTAAAATGACAACATTCAATTTTTCAACTCATTTAATTAATGGCGTTTTCGTAATTATGGTTTATTCTAAGGGTCTTTTGTGACTTCCTATGCTACCTAAAGACTTCCTAATGACTTAAACTCTATTCCTAACATTTAAAATCATTCCTTACATTTCAAATTTCTCTCAAGTCTCCTTCAAAGAACCCTTGTGTGTCTTAAGCTTGGGAATCAAGGAAAGACTCTTTCTTCACCAAAATTCTTCTTGAAGCTTCTTCATTAGCAAAGGTATGTGAGTTTGATTCTTGGTTCCTTTCAACCAAGAAGACCCAAAACCCTTTTTACTCAATTTCATGGAATTTTAGCTCACTTTAAATATGAGTTTTCAATATTATGATTTATTAAATTCAATTGATGTATGGGCTATGCTTTGTTGATGATTTTAAGTTGATTTAAGCCATAATATGATGGTTTGCATTGATATTATGAAGTTATGAAAGTGCATGTCCCCTTTAAAGCTTGTTTTGTGGATGGGTAATCTATATTATGATTTAAATGTGAATTTTGCTTATGTCTTCACTTGAATTTAATAATGTATTGTTGATTTAAGTTTGAATCTCTATTATCCATGTTATTCTCATCTCATTCATAGCATATGCATTCGTGATAGTATTTTTATGAAGTTTATGAAGTGGGTCAAGACCCAACTATGTTTATGCATATGATTTGGATAAGACTAGTTCTCGAACACGTGCTTTGCACGTGTGTCCTAAGAAAATAGTATACCGATAAAAGTAAAGAATAAAAATATTCAAATTGCAATAGTACAAGATGATATTGTTGAACAATTTGACTATTCAAACTAATTACTTGTTGAATGACAAATAATTATATAGTATTAGAATCTATAAAATCAAGTGAAAATGAGTTACATTTTGATATTATTAGGTAAAAGCATGTGGATTCATCTGAAATTATGAAATCTTATACAGAAGCATGGATCTTGGAAATAATTTTTGAGACAAAGATAAAGAAGTACCATAAAATAAATACTTTTCTACAGAAGTGAATTAGCACAAACCAATTTTGAGATATACTTGGTGTATTTAGTGTCACAAATTTTATACATACTTGTTGCAAAAAATATTTACAAACATAAAGTACATAGAGTAGCATAATATTCTTCATCAATTTGATTTGAACTATTAATAAATACTAAAAAGATTTCCAGTATGACCCAAACAATTACATTCTTCATCAATTTGATTTGAACTATTGATAAGTACTAAAAAGATTTCTAGTATGACCCAAATAATTATATTATATGGTAGTGCTTGAAAACACACAAAAAAAAGAATATATATTTTCATGATCATTCATAGAAAATAAACCAAATAAAATGAACTCCAAAACCTTTTCTAGTGATTAACAATTTTTTCTATTAATGCAGCATGTTTCAGGGTATTAAAAGAGTGAGTTTTGAGATTTTAACTTTTAACTTGACACCTTTCCACTTTTAATATTAGTAAAGTAAAATATGATATGATTATAGTTTAATAATTTAATTAATGAAATGTTTATTATAGTGTAAGGAAAATATGGTAATTCAACTTTACACTTTTGAGCTTCCTCATTTGGAAATGGAAAGAAGAAGGAAAAAGAAGTTATGGCAGTAATGACTCTAGGATCTACCTCATATAATCGTGTCCCACCTCCAGGCTATCCCCCTACACAGTATCCCATCTACAACAAACAAGTAGCACATCGTGCTCCACGACCGACACTAAACAGTGCACCTCATTCCAATTTTGAGAGAAAACCCTCTTGAGTCTTCACTCCATTGACAGAGCCATTGGGAGTTCTTTTCGAGAGGTAGGTGAGAAGGTTATGATAAAATTTAAGTAATTCTAATTTACTACAGAGGCAAAATCATAATTCAATTTTGAAATTAGGAGCTTGAGCTTTTTACCTTTACTCCGTTGAACGTTTATTTCTAAGCTTTATTATAAAATTTGTAAAATGAAATAATAAATCAAAAAAGTACTTTCAAAGTTATGCAATTTATATTTGTGGTCAAGCAAGTATAATTATCAACCATACAAAGACTCAAATAATAAACTCTGAAAGTATTAATGTGTATAGTAATTTTGTATTTATAGTCATTTATTTGTCGAATAGGACTCAACTCGAAAAAGCAAATAGTGTTTTTAAATGCCAAAATGAAAGAATACCTCTAAAGAAATAAGAAAAAAATTACAAATGAAGCTAAAAGTAATAATATGAATGAAGAAATAAAGGAGACAAAAAATGTGGAACAACAAGAGTTCCAAGTGTGGATCGACCTGATCCAAATCTTGATCCAACCCGAGTATGTAGTTTATTTATGGTGATGCAATTAACTGTTCAACCTTATCCTAAAGGATAAGGATGAACAGTAGTTATCCTCTAATGGCGGTTGCAACTACCCAACCACCTTCCTTATAATGGGAAGGTGGTTGACTCCTAGTGGGAATGAGAATCCTTAAAAAAAGGGAATTTAGTTACCTAGTGCAAGAGAAGAGAAAATAAAGGAAGTTGAAAGAGACTAGAACTGCAGAAAGAAAGAAAGTCAGTATACTACTTTGAATTTATCTGACTTCTGAATCATAAGACTAAACTGAAAAGTACGGTGAAGGATTTTGTATCCCTGATCCATCAAAGTATACAAAGGGCATTTGGTTTGTGAATCAGCATCCGTATTCCTAGAGAAATGGATCAAATCTTGGGCAGCAACAAATCATTGGTGGCTTGACAACTTCGGTGGAATCTTCTCAAGAGATATGGCCGTTGTTTTGCCACTCTATTTTTCTTACGAATGTTATCAGAGCTATGGTTGCTTCATGATTGATTCCATGTTCATATGCCCTATTTAAATTATATAGATGGATTATTGAAGTTTGGTATGTTTTAGTATTTTTTTCGAATAGATAGATTCGATTTTAGCCCTTTGTATGCCTGTTTATCATTACTTTGGGCTTTTTTTCATCCAAACCCATTCTCTTCATTCTAATGATTCCGAATTGGTATTATAATAGTGATTTTGACTTAAAACTAGTGAGTTATGACCTTCTAAAGATGAAAGTTTTTTTCACTGCGTTTTTAAAAATTGAATTTGATTCTATTTTGTGAATTTTTTAAAATTTCAGTTCTGTTTTTCAGCCCATAATGTCTTTTTCATGATCTACTCGTTTTGAGATTTTCGTACATATATTGCAATTGAAAATGGTTGAAAATGAGCAAGATATGATTTTTTTGAAAGACGGCTAGTTTTGATATTTTTTTTAAAAAAATATTTGTTGCTATTTTTCTTGTGTTGATGGGTTGTATGTGGTTGGGTTTTCTTGAATTTTGGAGTAATTTTTCATCTATGAGCCCTATGTGTGGTTTATTAATTCTCTGTCAGATATTTGTGACATTTGTTGTCACTATTTGAATGGTTCTCACCATAATCTTAATTTCTGATTCCTATTTCAGACATGGCTGAATAGGGATACACTCCTGATACTCCAAGTAGGAGTAACCTTGTTGATGGAGCAAAGAGGATTCGACGAAAGAAGAGGGAACCACTTGTGGGTTATGATTCTGAGCCGGAGATCATTATATCCTATTCTATTGAAGAACAGAATCAAAACATAATCTTGAGGGCGAATAAAAGAGAAGGAAATAAATTGCTTGTCGCATTCAAGAAAATCAAGATGGATGAGTCAGGCTCCCATTTGGATTTCCTTAGTGTCTTTAATGAGAAAATAGATAAAATTAAAAAATTCATCATTCTTAATAAAGAGGAAGCTCTTTTGCTATTGAATGATGCTCTTCCACCTATATGGAAGCTTGCATTGATTGAGGAATGTGAGAATCCAGAGCTTGACAAATCCTTGTGGGAAATTGTGTTGCCCCTAGGTGTTAAATGGGTTAAGGTCACTAGAATTTATCCTGATGGTTGAGTTCCTTATAGTTGATCATGTTGATTCGATGTCTTATTTTGGACATAATTTGGATATTGATAATAATTTATTATTGTCCTAAATGCTTTGGCTATTTATTTTATTATTATGGTATCCTTTTATCGTGTAAAGACTTAACTTTTTGGTGCATAAAGTCTTTATTGAATATATATTAAGAAATTATATTTTGATTTTAGATAAACATTTGACGTGTAAATGATGATTGGATATTTTGAATACCCTTTCGATTTTACATCATATGTGAAACTATTATTAGAATTAATTTATTTGAATGTATATTAATACATGTCTTATTGATGAGAAATCTTGCTAAATTATCTCTAACTTACAGACATGAGTTCTAAAAGTATCATTGTTGACTTAAACAAAGGCGAAAAACTGAATGGTGACAATTATAACATTTGGAGTTGTTAGATATAGTATGTCTTAGACGAGCAAAATCGGTCGAAGGCATGAACCATGTTCTTGTCAGCCAGAAGAGGGTAACACTGCTCAACACATAAGAGAACTTAAAACTTACAAAGCCTGGAAAAGGGCATATTCCGTTGCACGTGGAATAATTGTAAGTTCTGTGATTGATGAAATAATTCCTGAATGTGAGGAATTTTCTAATGCTCACGAAATTTGGAATAACTTGCGAGGAACGTATGGGGCCACTTATGTGACTCGCCTGATATAGCTAACTATCAAGTTTAACACTTTGAAAAAACGTCAAGATCAAACTATCAAGCAACACCTTAGGGTGATGTCAAACATGATAGCACAACTTAAGAATGTTGGTCATGTTTTGTTTAATGAGCAATAGGTTCAAGTAGTGATCCGGTCCCTTCCCAATTGTTGGGAACATTTGAAGGTTAACCTAACCCATGCGGTAAAAACTAATGGTACCATCAGTGCCAAGTGTCTCATATCAAGGTATATACATCCACTTTCAATTCCAGCCAGAAAGTACGACCCATGTGCATCTCAGGATTACCATAGGGGTTTGGGGACGACTCTATATACCTACCTGGTCTCGATCTAGGTCTTATATATATATATATATATATATATATATATATATATATATATATATATATATATATATTGATGCGCAGAAAAGAATATGGACCGAAATAAATTGTTTTGGACCAAAATATTTGCAGACAGCTCTGGATTACGTTTTTTAGACCTTCTTGCATCTTTTAGACATCATTTGGATTTTTTTCTACTGTGTGTTAAGTTAGGTTTTATATATATATATATATATATATTTTTGTATTAAGTTTATCAAGAAAAGAGAACTCTGTGTGAGTTCACCAGTGAGTCCCCCAAATCTCCCGTACTTCTTCCATTTGCCTTCTTCATACCATTTGTGCATCAGTTGGTATCAGAGCAACCAGGTTGATCGCGGATGTGAACCGTGGTTGTGGTAGGGGTCATGGCTGAGGTCGGGGTCGTGGAGTCGATCCTAAAGAAGAAGGGCCACCAAACAGCCATCGAGACTAACGAGATTTAGAGATTACAGCGATGGGTAGACGGATCCGAGAGTTGAAGCACCAACTCGCTGAGGCAAAGATGGGCTCTACCAACAGAGAGGAAGAGGAGGAGTTAGCTCCCCTTGACTCTTCCGCAGAGGGCGATAATGATGAGGAGTTCAACCCGTGGGGGATTTTGAATCAGGGGCGAAACCAATGGCTGCGGCATAAGCCCGACCAGCCCTATCAAACCTTAGGGATGAAAGTTGACCTTTCGGAATTCGATGGTAAATCTCATCCTGATGAGTTTATTGATTGGTTGCATACCGTCGAACGTGTTTTTGATATGAAAAGTCTGAACGACGATCAAAAGGTTAAGTTAGTAGCCATTAAGTTAAGGAAACATGCCTCAATTTGGTGGGAGCATATGAGAACTAGGTGTGTTAGAGAAGGGAAACCAAAAATTCAGAGTTGGAGTAAGATAAAAAAGAAATTAATGGCCAAATTCTTACCCGTCCAGTATAGGCAGGAGGCTTTGATCGAGTACCACAATCTTAATCAGAGGGGTGTGTTGGTGGAGCAGTATACCAATTAGTTTGATATGTTGCGGATGCGATATGATGTTGTTAAGGAGGACGAACAGATAGTTGCTCAGTATCTGGCTGGGTTGAAACTAGAGATATCGGCTATTATTAGAAGATGCGATATGATGTTGGTGAGGAGGACGAACAGATAATTGCTCGGTATCTGGATGGGTTGAAACCAAAGATATCGGATGTGGTGTACTTGTAGCAGTATTACTCGTATGATGATGTGTGTTGGCTGGCATTAAAGGTCAAATCATAGCAAAGGAGAAAGGGTGTCAGTCAATCGAAGTACCAAAACCATTTGTCGAGTGCTAAGACTAGCAGGCGAGCACCCTCTCGAACCTTAAACTTGTGACCACAACAACCCAAACCCTAAACCCCAAACTCCATCCAGAGAAGGGACAAACAAATAGGGGAGGTTCTATGGCCAACCGGTAGGGCTTTAAGTGTCAAGGTCTAGGACATTTGATTGTCGATTGTCCGAACCGACAACTTGTCACGCTAGTTGAGAAGGATATGGACCCGGTGTATGATGATTATGATGAAGGCTTTGAGGATCACCTGACAGAAAATGGGGAAGTCACGTACGCCGATTCTGGTGAATCCTTAGTAGTTAGAAGAGCATTGAGTGTGACTGCCAGTGAAGATGAGTCATGGCTAAGGCATAATATCTTTTATACCAAATGTACCAGTGGAGGTAAGGTTTACAATATGATCATTGACGGGGGTAATTGTGAGAATGTGGTGTCCAACACGATGGTGGAGAAGTTGGGACTCAAAACTGAGGACCACCCTCAACCTTACAAGTTGTCTTGGTTCAAGAAGGGTAATGAGGTAAAAGTATCTAAGTGATGCCTTGTGAAATTTTCAATCGGGAAGAAATATACTGATGAGGTTTGCTGCAATGTAGTCCCTATGGATGTATGTAAGCGATGCCTTGTGAAATTTTCAATTAGGAAGAAATATACTGATGAGATCTGGTACGATGTGGTCTCTATGGATACCTGTCACATTCTATTGGGGAGGCCATGGCAGTTTAATAGAAGGACGAAGCATGATGGGTACAGGAACACCTACACATTTCAGAATGAGGGTGCCTCTATTATTCTCGGTCCTTTGGATTTGAGGAAGGAACCTAAGATTCATTTGCTATCTCATTCTGAGTTTCAAAATGAGGTGGAATAGATGGTTGAGGTGTTTGCCTTGGTGGTGACAAAGGCTAATGATGACGATCCTGAACTTCCGCCGCGAGTCGGGTCATTAAATGAGGAATTTGCTGATGTGGCACTAACAGAATTGCCATACGGATTGCCACCCATATGGGACATCTAACATTGCGTTGACTTCATGCTAGGGGCGGTCATTCCTCATAGAGCCACTTAGCGCATGAGTCCCAAAGAGAAGGAGGAATTGCAGAGACAAGTGCACGAGTTGTTGAGCAAGGGGTATGTGAAGGAGGGTATGAGCCCATGTGCGGTACCCGTATTATTGGCTCTAAAAAAAGATGGTTCATGGAGGATGTGCATTGACAGTCGAGCCGCTAACAAGATCACCATCAAGTACTGTTTCCTTATACCTCGGTTTGATGATTCAATTGACCAATTACATGGGGCGATAATTTTTTCCAAAATTGACTTGCGGAGTGGGTATCACCAAATCTAGGTTTGACCCAGTGATGAATGGAAGACCGCCTTTAAGACCCGAGATGGTCTCTATAAATGGCGGGTGATGCCGTTCAGATTGTCCAATGCGCCAAGCACTTTTATGCGCTTGATGAACCAGGTCTTTCGAGCTTTTATTGGTCATTTTGTGGTGGTTTATTTTGATGACATTCTGGTGTACAGCTCCTCTAAGGATCAACATTTGCAACACCTGCGACAAGTCTTTGAGGTTTTCTGAGAGTAGAAATTGTATGCCAATACAAAAAAGTGTCACTTCCTCACTGATGAGATGACATTCCTCAGATACATAGTGTCCAAGGAAGGCATTCGAATGGATCCAGCTAAGGTGGAAGCAATCACCGGCTGGTCAACACCGACAACCATCCGTGATGTCCAGAGTTTTCACAGCTTGGCTTCATTCTACCGAAGGTTCCTTTGCAATTTTAGCACCATCATTGTACCCATCACTGACTGTATAAAATGAGGCAAATACATTTGGACCAAGGAGGCCGAAGATGCGTTCCAGTTACTAAAGAAAAAGGTAACTGAAGCACCCGTTCTAATTTTGCCAAATTTTGAGGAAGTTTTTGAGGTTCACTGTGATGCATCTGGCGTGGGTATTGGTAGTGTATTAAGTCAGAAAAGTAGACACGTGATGTTTTTCAGTGAAAAGTTGAATGATGTCAAGCTCAAGTATTCGACTTATGACAAGGAGTTTTATGCCATTGTCAGAAGTCTCGAGTATTGGCGTCACTACCTCATTTCCAGAGAATTTGTCCTATACTCTGATCATGAGGCATTGAAATACATTAATGGATAGCACAAGTTGAAACCAAGGCATGCCCAATGGGTAGAGTTCTTGCAAGCTTGCAGCTTCTCCATCAAACATAAGGCGGGAATACTGAACAACGTGGTTGATGCACTAAGTAGGAGGTATACTCTCATTTCAACCATGCGAGTGCAAGTGGTCAGATTTGATTTATTTAAGGAATTGTATGGGGATGATCCTGATTTTGGAGAGATCTGGCGGAAGTGTGAATCATATCCTTTTCAGCAGTTTGTTCAACAAGAAGGTTTTCTTTTCAAGGGTAACCAGCTCTGTATTCCTAAGTGTTCTTTGAGGGAGGCAGTTATTACTGAAGGACACGCTGGTGGGCTTGCGGGACATTTTGGGGTTGATAAAGCATTGGCATGGCTACAAGACCAATTTTATTAGCCTAGAATAGAGCGAGATGTGGCTCGATTTGTGGGGAAGTGCAAAGTGTGTTGAATAGCTTAGACTTGGGGATCTAATACGGGCCTATATCAACCTCTATCCGTTCCCATGGCCCTATGGGAAGATGTCAGTCTCAACTTTGTTCTTGGGTTGCCCCGCACATAGAGGAACAAGGATTCGATTATGGTGGTGGTGGATCGATTCTCAAAGATGGCGCACTTCATTGCTTGCAACAAAACTTTTGATGCATCATAGGTAGCCCATTTATTTTTGTAGAAAATTATCCAGTTGCATGGCGTGCCCAAAACTATAACCTCGGATCGAGATGTGAAGTTCGTGAGCCATTTCTGGCGCACTCTTTGGCGGATTCTGGGCACTCAACTGCAGTTTAGCTCCTCTTACCATCCCCAAACCGATGGTCAAACTGAGGTGGTCAACTGAAGTCTAGGAAGTCTATTGAGAAGCCTGGTCGGTGACAGTCCACGCCAATGGGATCTAACCTTGCCACAAGCAGAGTTTGCGTACAATAGGTCGCAGAATCGAACCACTGGCAAGAGTCCCTTTGAGGTTGTCTATGGATCCTACACATTTCAGAATGAGGGTGCCTCTATTATTCTCGGTCCTTTGGATTTGAGGAAGGAACCTAAGATTCATTTGCTATCTCATTCTGAGTTTCATTGCCTGTTGACAAGCAATTTATTGGCGATGCCGAGGAGCATGCTGAACACATCAAGCAGGTGCATTCACATGTCCGTACACAGACTGAGAACTCAAACAGGAAGTATAAAGAGCGGGTAGATAGATACCGCAAGAGGGTGGTGTTTAAGGCGGGCGATCTGGTATGGATTCATCTCAAGAAAGCACGATTTCCTACTGGTCGGCATGGCAAACTAGAACCTCGAGCCGATGGACCATTTCAGGTGTTGGAGAAGATCAATGATAATGCTTACAAGATTGATTTACCGGGCGAGTATAATGTATCGGCTACTTTTAATATGGCTGATTTGTCCCCTTACATCACTGACAATAAAGGTGAGTCATCGAGGGAAGAGCTGCCTGATGATGATGTGGCAGATTCGAGGATGAATCTTTTCTTAGAGGGGGAGAATGATGCGCAGAAAAGAATGTGGACCAAAATAAATTGTTTCAGACCGAAATATTTACAAACGGCTCTGGATTGTGTTTTTTAGACCTTTTTGCATCTTTTAGACATCTTTTGGGTTATTTTTTTTGTTGTGTGTTAAGTTAGGGTTTTTTTAAAAATATATATATATATAAGTGAACGTATGCCCTTTAGAGGAGGCAATTGTTTTTGTATTAAGTTTATCAAGAAAAGAGAACTCTGTGTGAGTTCACCAATGAGTCCCCCAAATCTCCCGTACTTCTTCCATTTGCCACTTCTTACATTTGCCATCTTCATACCATTTGTGCATCATACATATATATATATATCCTCGATATTTAGGATCTGGTCCGCATGATGGCCGGAGACAATAAGTCAAATCAATACAAAAAGGGTCGGATACTCAACGACCGAGCCAAAAATATAATGAGCGCATCCTAGATGCCTCCCTTTCAAATCTCAAGTAGTAAAGGTAGAGCGACACCAAATAAGAAAATCAGTAGAAAATAGATCGGGTGAATACCCAATTTTCTCAAAAAAATGCCAGGAACCAATGCATGTACCCAGGGTCAAACTACAACCATGCATGAATGAGTAACCAATGCAATACATGTCATCACCAGCATCCAACCAACACACACAATCACATACAAAATATTACCATAAATACCTAACTCCTAAGAGAACATACCGCAAATCAGCTTTCATACCTTTGTCCAAAATGATTGTCGGGCAACATATAAGATGATCCAAGATACTATTTGTAACCAGATGGCTTCTGATTAAAAACTTTGTCTAGAACTATATATTTGCATCTTCCATAGGGATACAAAAGACCATCTACTAAATCTACAACAAGGCCAAGTCAATACAAGGTACCTATTCAAAAGGAAACATGAAGCTCATTTTTCACCTACACTATCATATGTGCAACTTCATTTACAAGTTCACCTTCATTACTCTCAATGATATCTTTTGCGCTTGTGATGATAGCCATCTCTGCAATCTTTAAAAGAGCTGCTACTCATCCATTTCTTGTTGTCACATGTGTCATTGGTGGAGTGTCTTGCATGGTGCCTGGAGTGCTTTGCATCATGCCCGAAACTCCTCCGCTCATTAGATTGTGCTCTCTGAAGCACAGGTGAACTAGGTTCTAGTGCAGAACTCAGGTGATCTTTCAATTGAGAGCCTCTTTCATGATAATTAACTCCACGTTTAAAATTAGAGACTTCACAGTGACCCAAAGTAGAATCACATTTGTAGAGCTTTCTTGGGTTCTGACTATGGTGTTGATGACTTCTTCTCATACACTTATCAGAACTACTAGGAAAACCATCATTACACCTGTCAGAGTGATGAGTCACCTTGTCTCTACTAGCAGATGAGGAGCGACAACTTTTCTCCCTTCTTTTCTCAACATGGAGGTGCTTTCTGTGCATTTTGGGAGCAAAGCTATCATCAGAACAACTTTTACATAGTTCCCTCTCCTTGTGGAACTTTCCTGTTGCTTCTCGATTATTTTTTGGGCAATGCTCCTTAAAGTTAGGCTCAGCTTGAAAATGTTTTCCTCTGCACAAGGTTAATTTTAATTATAATTATAGTTTAATCAGACAGCTGCAACATGAAAAAGAAAGTAAACTACAAGAAAATTAATTTATGTAGCTATAAATGACGTCCAACTATAGGTAAATGGTGTCAAGCAATCTTTGAACTAACTTACCCACGCAAAGGCATGCCAGCATGTATAGATTGCATATAAGGAGGAACCATAGGTGTTTGCGAAATCATATTGGCATTAAATGAAGCATTTCGATACATATTTCGCAAATGGCCTTGGTGTGGAAGTTGCAAATAGCCTTGGTGTGGAATATGTATTGTTAATCCAGAAAGGTGATTGATAGGCAGAAAATCCTCCCATAGGGATGTAGTTTCCTGATTAAGCATAGCCAAAGCAAAAAAAATTATGCATCACTCTGGCTGCACAGTGAATTAACCAAACAAAAAGTCTACTACCTGTCTGAAGCATTGGATTTGGATAGGAAGCAAAAACACACTCTCTTATGAGATGGTCAGGCGAATCACATAAGTAACAATTACAGTCCTGAGAACCAAAAGCTACCATCAATTTATGCCTATAGGCCCGTCACTATAAAGCAACACGACAGAAAAATGTGTGATGTTTTTCAGGTGCCAAAGGATCCACAAATCATCTCGTATTTACATACTATCATGTGTATTTCATTATTTGTCGTTCTTTCTATTTCCTTTCTCTTCCTTTTTTTATCATATCCTAGTTTATTGTGCTTATAGGTTTTTGTGATGAGGGTTCCAAGAAACAATCAATCTACCTTTATGAAGTAGTGATAAGGTCTGCGTAAATTCTAACCTTCCCAGACTCCACTTGTGAGATTCCACTGGGTATGTTGTTGTTGTTAAAAGATCCACAAATCACTAATAAGAAGGTAATGCTTCTTTTTTTTCTCTTAATTAAGTGAAAAAACATAAGTTTCAGTTATCTAGCCAAAGAGAGGTTCTTTCAAGAATGACAAACTAAAGAGAGAACTATAGATGTGATTATGTGAGCAAAGATGTGTGATGTTTACTCTAAACCAAACAAAATATATTACACACTTCAGATGAAGTTCATAGGAATGCAGACATACAAAGGCATAGTTTGTCTCAAAGTTTCAAGATATGGACATGATAATGGACGTCTTAGTACTATTACAAATGTTTCTGATGATGTATCACATTATTTACACTTCAAGGAATCTTAATTCCTGTGTCTCGAGAGTTCTAATATGTTTGAATACATGTATATGCACCGTAAAGCATTGTTCACGTTTGTAAACCATCAAACCCTAGCAATAAATGTGCATCCAACTATTTTCAAAATCACCAAAGGTGCATCACTTGTTGGAGTCAAACGATGAGATAAATGACTACAACTTTAGGTCATATTCACACTAATCTAGGAAGTTTTAATAGTGTATTTCTTACCTAAAAATAGGTGTTCTTCACAAATGAAAGAAAGATCAGATTGTCAAGAGAGAAACATCACATTAAGCATGCTGATAAAAGTTGTGTAGTACTTTTTTAACTCTACCAGCAGGCAGAAAATTCATGTTCCCACCTACAGTGAGACATGTTTTCGGATCAATAATAAAAGATAAGTTCCAAAATGACGATTGCTCCATTTCCACATGTACCAGGAAGAACATAATGAGGTTCGACCAACAGAAAGACCATAATACATGCGAGTACTTTCCACTGATGCATATGCAGAAGAAATAGCTAAGAAAAATGGTCAGTTATATAAGCTAATACCTTTGTCTCGAACATGGGAAAGAAGCAAATTAAGACACTTGCTTTAGCCCCGATACCCTTGTGGATCATCAGGTGTTGGGTTTTGATATTGATTGAATGGAAAATGATGGGATGGGAAGTGAAGGGAATGTAAAAGTTCCCTTTTGCTTTGGTTAAAGCATTTGTCCCACATAGGAAAGAAAGACTAAAAGAGAGGTGTATATATTAAATTACACCTACTCTAAGTGCTAAAAGGATTGAGGGGGAAAGGACCCCTCGCACCGTCGTTGTCGTCGCCCGCTCGGCTTTGGCTTCGGCTTCGGTCAAATAATCTGATTGATTGATAATCTTTTTGAACAAAAATTCTTTTAATTAATTAATTAATTAATTAATTATTTTTAGATCCTGACCCGTTAGTGACCCGGATCCGCGTGTTCTTTCCCGGATTAATTTAAATTTCCCTCCATTTTTCAACAGAAGGTTGTATTTTATGTTATTTCCTACGACAGAAATAAGAGACCAAACAACAAATTTGAATGCTAATGCCACACCAGCCCCTGTGGTTGGTTCTACAAGCAATGTTGCGTCCTCCAGTCGTACTGCACCAGCACCGGCTCTAGTAGAGAAGCCCGAAAAATTCACAGGGATTGATTTCAAATAATGGCAACAAAAGATGTTCTTCTATCTAACTACTTTAAGCCATCAAAGGTTTATTAAGGAGGACATTCCGATTCCGCCGGAATCAACACCTGAGAATGAACGCATTGTTGTAACTGAGGCTTGGAAGCACTCAGATTTTTTGTGCAAGAATTATATTCTTATCGAACTGGAGGATGATCTTTACAACGTCTACAGTAATGTGGGAACATCAAAAGAACTATGGGAAGCGTTGGAAAAGAAATATAAAACAGAAGATGCTGGCTTAAAGAAGTGTATCACTGCCAAGTTTTTGGACTATAAAATGGTAGATGGCAAGTCTATTGTTACTCAAGTACAAGAGTTATAGGTTATCATCCATGATCTCCTCGCTGAAGGTTTGGTGATTAGTGAGGCGTTTCAAGTGGCGGCAGTAATATAAAAGTTGCCTTCTTCATGGAGGGAATTCAAAAATAACTTGAAACACAAGCGAAAGGAGATGACACTGGAAGATCTCATCGTCCGGTTGAGAATCGAGGAAGATAACAAGGCAGCAGAGAAGAAGGCACATGGGAGATCAACCATAGGGGGAGCACATATTGTTGAAACTGCCCCAACTAATATGAATAAGAGGAAAAAGGCATTGGGACCAAGGAACTATCCCAATAAGAAGAAATTCAAGGGAAACTGCCACAATTGTGGAAAAATCGAACATAAAGCTGTAGACAGTCGTGCTCCAAAAAAGGAAAAGAAGAAGGGTCAGGCTAATATAGTTGAAACAAACGAGAATGTTGATGACTTGTGCGCTATGTTGTCTTAGTGTAACCTAGTGGGAAATCCAAAAGAGTGGCGGATTGACTCTGGCGCCACTCGCCACATTTGTGCTTTTAGAGAAGCCTTTGCTTCATATGCTCCTGCCGGGCCCGACGAGACTATATATATGGGAAATTCTACAACGGCCAAGCT
>DF365884.1:0-12131 GCA_000787875.1 Solanum virginianum
AACTTATAAAGATGTGCCAAGTTTAAGGTCCAATTTGTATGTTATCCCAATATAAAACGAAAAAAATATCACAAACAAACATAGGAACTTGTAGTAAATCAGTGCAAAGTTTTCACACTTTTTTTTTTTTACAGCTTTCTACCTAGTAAAAAAAAAACTTGAGCATTAAAAGGTAATGAGCATTATCATAGCAACACATTAATAAGTCAGAAAAGTAAAGAATGTCCACATTATTTTTCAAAATTTCAGAAGAAAAAGCAGTTTTTAATTTCATTATAATTAAATATATTCCATATCCAAGTAAAATCCCAGTCATCCCCCAAAGAAAAGAGGATAATTAATTTTTTAAAAAATTGTCCTTCTCATGAAAGATCTAAGAAGAGACAGATAATCATGTGTTAATTAATAAAAAAAACTTCACCCAACTTTTATAGCCAACTATAAATAATTACACTTAGCTTTGTTGATGACATATTACTCCATATAGTGCACTCTAGTTCAATAATTTCTTCACCTTTGTTTCCAAATTGATCATCCATTTTAAATGGAGATTAATAATTCAACAAGCCCCAAGAAATCAAATGTCATGAATTTTCCAAAAAATATGAAGGATAAAGTTGTGGAAATTGTGAAGAAAACAATGAAAATTGGAAAAGATGATCCAAGAAAAATTTGGCATGCATTTAAAGTGGGATTAGCTCTTACTTTAATTTCATTGTTTTACTATTATAGGCCTCTTTATTATAGCTTTGGACAATCAGCTATTTGGGCTGTTTTGACTGTCGTGGTTGTTTTTGAATTCACGGCAGGTAAGTCCTTTAAGAAATTATTATCCTTCTGATGTTCGAGTTCTCAGCATTATATGTAACTCTCTCATACTGTTACACTGGTTTTCCATTGGGAGGAAAAGAAGAGGAAGAAATGCAGTCTGCCATTTATTTGGTGCTGCTAAACTGTGTTGTTCGAGTCAATTTTTTCAGTTCTAGAAATATTAATTATTATTAATTTATTTATTTTTTGGATTTTTCAGGTGCAACTTTGAGCAAGTGTTTGAACAGAGGTTTTGCCACATTAACAGCTGGGGCATTAGGTGTTGGAGCAAAATATTTTGCTGATTTGTTTGGAAAAGAAGGGGAGCCTATTGTTCTGGGTTTTTTGGTATTTATACTTGGTAGGATATTTTTTCGAAAACAATTTTTCTATCTCTATAAGATAATAATAAAGTCTGTATAGTTAATTATATAATTCATAATTAGCTTCATGAAATAATAGTGAGGAGAAAATAAAAAGTAACTTCAATCTCATTTTACCAAAAAGGAAGGATGTGGATGGTTCACAAAACAATTAATAATAATAATTTATTATTACTAAATGACATAAAACCTTTTCTAGACATACTATTTATCATAATTTTATGCATAACTTTGAGTTTCACATTAAAAATATTGAATTAAGATAAATTTCACTCCACTTCACAATGCTTTATCCACATAAACATTAAATTTAATTAATCGAAATTTTAATATAATACACTTATAAAAACACAAGCAATTAAACGAAATCACCTAGTATTAATTAAAGTGAACGACCATCTAATTTCTTAATATATATATATATATATATATATATATATACATACACATTTAATTATAATCGTCATTTGAGTGATTGATGTTGAACTCAACTTGAATACTAAAACAAGAAAGTCAAACCGCAAACATTACTAAATTCTAATTTTTAACTATTTTTTTAATTTACTTAATTATATTTTTAACGTATACACAGGTGCACTAGGTACATTTACTCGATTTTTCCCACATATGAAGAGGAGATATGACTATGGGATCTTGATATTTGTGTTGACCTTCAGTATGGTGACTGTGTCTGGTTATCGTGTGGACCAAATATTAGAATTGGCTCATCAAAGACTGTCCACTATTCTTATTGGAGCCGCCACCTGCATGATTGTCTCTTTGGTTGTTTGTCCTGTTTGGGCCGGAGAAGATCTTCATAACCTTATTTCTACTCATCTTGATAAACTTGCAAACTTCTTAGAAGGTCGGTGAATATTTTTTTTATTTTTTTGAGATATTTAAGGATAAAATTGAAACGATACAGAGATTAGCAGATGATTTGAGATTTAAAATTTAAAACGATATAAAATATAATAAAGGTGGTGAATTTACTTATTGTTTATGTGTTTAAGGTATCTATCTAGATTTAAAATATATTTAAAAATTAGTTGTATGTAAAAAAAAAAATTTAAGGAGCAAGATTTAGTTATCTTTGTAGCTCAGTTGGTTGATTACCTGAATTCTCACCTTGTTGGTCAGGACTCGATTTCCCACATTATAATCCCTATTTAAAAAAAATATTTATCTAGAGAATGAACTAGCTAGGCAAATTAATTTTACAATGTTATTTAGGGTATAAATTACTTTTATGTTACAACGATATTTGAGTCAAGTCGTAATTTTGAAACTTGTGTCATTAATATCGAAATTTATAAAATAATTTACTTATGAATATAGTGTCAACTAATTGTCAACCGTTCATAATCAATAATAATAACGTGTGAAACATAAGATTTCTGTGTGTCATTTTTTTTAACGAACTAGTAAAGAAATAGTGACACATAAAATTATTTTGTATGTGTGATCCATGTGGGGAAAAACAAATAAAATGAATATACATTTTATTTTCTTGCAGGTTTTGGAAATGAATATTTCAGCTTTTCAGAGATTGATGAAAGTGGAAAGGTGGCCTCTAAGGAAGACAAAGGAGGATTCCTTGGAGCCTATAAATCTGTCCTTAATTCTAAGGCCATTGAGGAATCCTTGGTGAGTAGAAACAGCGTTGAGCTACTTTCATTCAAGGGTCGCTAATACCTTTCGTCGGAATTTCTTTTCGAATATATATATTAAATATAGATATTTTGATATATATTAAGTTGCTAAATATTATAGATACAAAAATTACTCACCCATGTTTTAAAAAATATGAACATCCTTAACGAAAATGATGATTCCACCACTGAGTATAAAAGATCATTATTTCAATTAATATCTTGTTATGTTGGTCGACAAAATACGTCTGATTCACACATCACGTATTATATCAAAAAAATTAAATGTACTATATTGTTTATTTTTAGGCAAATTTTGCATGGTGGGAACCTGGTCATGGATCTTTTAGGCTGCGTCATCCATGGAAGCAATATTTGAAGATTGGTGTCCTTGCTAGAGAATGTGCATGCCATCTTCAAGCACTTAGTGGTTACTTTAATTCCAAGCCACAGGTAGAATATAAGATTATAATAGAATATATTAGTTTATTTAATTCCATTTAATCATATAATATTAGTACTTTAAGTTCACTAAATTAAAGAAAAATACCAAAAAGTCTTACACAATGGTGAAGTGTTTATTTTTAAAGTGATCTTATTCCTTCCCCGAAATAGGACATAGTTGAAGAATATTCTAACCAAAAAAGGGAATTATTGAAGCATATTCTAAGTTCTCTTACATTAATTCAGCTTCAGATACAAATGTTAAAATCTTTAAGTATCAACATGTAACATTTAAAGCATGATATATTGAACATAAAGACAGTTTAAAAATCAGAATTAATGTATCTAGCTGAAAACAAGGGACTTTTGAAATTTTTAAAAATGAATGAGAATAACAGAAAATATAATAAATAAAGGAGTGTAATTAGATAATTAGTGATTATTTCGTCTTAATTCATGTGTGATACTTTTAAAATCCCATTTGATCATAAAACATAGTATTCAATTTGTTTTGAACCAATTTTACTTCAAAAAAGATGCATTTGACTAGAAATTGTATTTTAAAATTGAGAAACACTTTGCTTTTCGATTTATTTCACTTTTAAAATTTTATTCAAGTACATTCAAATATGAATTAATTTTAAGTTTTTGTATTTTATTGGTGAAATTGAATACTCAAAATTCAATGGATCCTTTCTTTTCTTCTTGAGAAATAACTAAAATGACACAATATTTTACCACAAATAAATTTTCCCTTTTTTTATTTTATAGATATGAATTTTTTTAAAATATTTTTTACAAAAAATATAACCAAATATAACGACTCCAAAAAGTGTGAGATGATAAATATATATTTTGTGTCATTATTTCCTTATGTAGTTTCACTTTATGTGTAATTTTACCTCTTGTAATAGTTTATTTATTGATTTAATTATGTAAATATTTTTATCTAATTATTAAATTTAATTTATTTCTAGGTACCAACGGAATTCCAAATAAAAATTGAAGAAGCATGCACAAAAATGTGCATGGAGTCAAGTAAAGTCCTAAAAGAATTAGCATTTTCCATCAAAACCATGACACAACCGTCGTCCTCTACCGCAGAAACCCATCTCCGCCGCTCGAAAGCCGCCATCGACGACTTCAAAATCATCCTCGCCACCACCGAAACGCTATTGCTCTCCGACAAATTGGACCTACTGGAAATTTTCCCGGCGATGACGGTGGCGTCCGTACTAATTGACGTCATCAATTGCATCGATAAAATCTCCGACGCCGTTGAGGATCTATCGGTTCAAGCACATTTTAAAAAGGCGAAGGACAAGGAATTTTCTTCTCCGTCGCCGGAGAAACCGCCGCCACAACACCACCAGCTGCTCCACCGCGGAATTGTGAAGCCGGTCGTCGATGTGGACGACGTTGAGAATGGTGATTCTGTTGTGATTGAGATACACGGTGGTGGTGGTGGAGGAGCCGCAGCGGAGAAGGCGGTGACGCCGGCGGAGGTGAAAAAATGAGAGTAGTATAGGGGGAAAGTTTAAACGAACTTTTTAAGTAGTAAAAACTTTCCGTTTCTAATTTAAGTTATTTTTCGGTTAGTTGCATATTATATTGCTCGAATTCTTTAAAGTTAACGCAAAATAAATGTTGAATTTTTTAAAGATATTAACAATATCTTTTTTTAAAAAAATTCATCATGAATGCGATATTAATTTTTAAAGAACAATTCGAGCAAGATAGATTGTATACATGAGTACTATGTAGCTTATCGACCAGAGCAACTTTTTTTTTATTTTTCTTTTAATTATAAGTATCTTGGTTTTGGTCTATTTCTTTTTGCATAATAATATGTTTACATAATTCTAAATTGAAAGATGTAAAGATCACGGATTAAAATAGAGTATTAATGGATCGTTTGGTTTGGATAAAATTATGATGAGATTAGTTATGTTTGGATAAGTTATGATGAAATTAATTATGCTAAGAGTAATTTTTATTGTTTGTTTGATTTGACATGTTCAAACTATTCGGTACAATTTCTAAGAATAAGATGTTTCTATATCAAGATACCCTTCACCTTATTAGTCTTCTTTTTTTATTTTCTTTGCGAGCTTTAGTTATTCATTGTTAAAATTAAATTTTCATCTTATTTAACCTATGTGTATGCATTTTTATGATTATGTCATTCGTTTTTAAAATTAAAGTTTCATCTTATTTAACTTAAAAAATAAAAATTTCATCTCATTTAGCTTAAAAGTAAAACTTCCAATTCAAGTTTACTAAAAGTAAAAAAAATTATTATTTAAATAATTTACATTTTAATTGATATATAAAAAATAAACTTTTAAGCGAATAATAAAATATTTAATTTAAAATATATAATTTAGAAGTTTAGTAAACCTTTTAAGAGAAATCAAAATATACATAAACATAAGTATTAGACAAATAAATTCAATTCACTAAGTATTAGCCTTATTAGTAGTAGTATTTAGTAGTTGTTGCTTTAATGTGTTTTACTATTCGGCAAAGGATCAAATATATCTTAAATTGTTGGAAATAGTTTAAAATATAATCTTTGTTATGTACTTTTGGTCCAAATACATCCTTTTCAGTTATATTTTAGGTTCAAATATATTTTCCAGTTATGTTTTATGCTAATTTATTCTTATTTTTTATATACAAATATGTGATTAATTTAGAAACAAATAATTAATCTCTAAATTTAATAGATTCACCTTAAACATACTCATTTAACTCATTTCTACCTATTCACTTTACGAATTCACTCCTGAGTCATTACTAGACGAAAGATGAAAGCTATTTAATTCTCTATCTTATTATGTCTACATCACTTTGTACTAAAATTACCTCAAACATAAATCCTCTAGAAGATATTCTTTCGACTAGCAAATAAAAGGATCTAATAAGAACTTCAAAGCATCAAATCATAGACAATAAAATCTTAAACATCCAGTAATTGAAGTTTCCATTAATATCCATTCTAACAAAACATAAGGGCATTTAAAATCACCATATAATTAAATACATAAGTGTATTTTGACAAAGCACATTTAACATAAATACACGTTTATGTTTATTCAATCTACATAGTAAATGGGTTAGAGAAGAGAGTTGAGTTTGTAAAGTGAATTGAATATTTATAACTGGGGATAATTAAATTATTTGTTTCTAAAATAGTTACGTGTTCGTTTTATTTTAGTAAGAACAAAACAATACATAGTATAAATTCACGGGTATATTTGGACCTAAAATATAATTGAAGGGTATATTTAGACCTAAAATATAACTGAGGAGGTATACTTGGACAGAAAGTATAACAAGGAGTATATTAAATTATTTTCAACAGTACAAGAATATATTTAACACTTATGCTTACTATTAGTCGATTTATTTACTTTGTATCTTGATATTTTTTATTTATTTATTTATTTTGCAATCTTGATTCAAATATCTTCTCTATTGAGTGGTGGATTCATCAAATATTGTCTATATTTAATTTATTGTGGTTATTATAGTAGTATTAATTAAAGTAGATTAAAATTAAAGGTGTGTTAAATCATGTACTTCTGTACGACTTGTAACAAAAATCTGTAAAGTAAAAATAACCCCACCTGATTTTGCTTTAAACAACAGTAATGATGCTTACCATTTGAAGTTAATTAAATTAATTATTGCTAGATTAGGGATGTAAACGTAATGGCTAAATGCATAATCCTATCACCTATTGATAACGACATTATTTCCCAAACCACATTAATATATAATAATCCAGTAATATTTGTTGAAGCCATTGGGAAATCAAGTATATAATTAATTAGGAAGAAAAAGAAAAATACAATATATATTAAAATAAATATTCTAGATAAGCATGCGAAGATAGATGATCAATAACATACTAAATTATAAATAACGAAAAAAGTCACTCAATTTCATCTAATCACATAAGCGTAATCACGTATGAGTCAAATTAATAAGCTTACGACCACTGAACAAACTTGGTTGACGAACATAATTTATATGCCGTCATCCTTCTGTCACCTGTTAGCCACACCAGACCAAGAAAAGGTAAACTAATCAGCCAAGACTTAGCCACGATCTTTGTAACCTCACGGCCACTTCTTTCCTAGAGTTTGCATTCATTATCTTTGCTTTTTCGACATCACAAGATCGACGTTATAGTGAAACTTCTCTATAGTGATTGATGACGTGTTGTCTAAAAATTTTATGACTGCTATAATGAGACGTTATTATATATGTATAATGATATTTGACGTTTCGATCTCAATTTTTTTACGTTATAAACTAAAACAAAATACTTGTTTGATAGAATATCTCAATTGATTTCATATTTCATTAACTAAAAATTAAAAAGACTAATACATTACTTTTTATTTGATCAATACTGTTGTATATTTATGTTGCTAGAACTTTGATGTATTCTAAATTGTATGAACTCTTCACTTTTAATGTCGTACTCATGTTAGCTTCTTTAAAAATTTCGATACACACCCATTGACACTTTTAAAGAATTCGAGCAACATAAGATATATCAACAGTGAAAATCCAATTTAAAATTTTACCCTTTTTTGTGAGTGTTCAACTTGCTTTTGGTGTTTAATATATGGGACAATAATTAGTGCTAATTAACTGAGTTACAACCTGTAATTTTATTTTTTAAATCATCTGAGGCACTATAAGAGGGTTTTAGAACCAAATTAAAAGAAAACTTAACTAGGAAGAATTGCACTTGTTAATTTTATCTAGACTTTGAGTTGTTTCCCACTCATGAAATTTGAGTCAAAAATTACAAGTGGGTACGATGATGAATACTATATAGTATAATATATAGTAATAATATGGTTTTATTTGAAAAAAAAAAAAAGAGACTAGGAATCATCCTAGGGATCAGTTGACACTACTTTTCTTCAAATTGCACCTACCCATAAATACATGCTGGAGTGAAATCTAGTACTACTAAGTAATTATTCAATTTACTTATCACTTTTAGCATATTAAAAGACGACGATAACAATAACATACCCAGTGAAATTTCACAAGTGGGGTTTGGGGAGGGTAGAATGTACGCAGACCTTATCACTACCTAAGTAGAGAGATTGTTTCCTGGGAACCCTCATCTCAAAACTCATACGCAGAAAGGATTAGATATGACCAAAAGTAAAAAAAAGCACATGACAAGATAAAAATATGATACAATTAGCATATTAAAAGAAAAAATAATTTTTTATATTTTATCCTTCATGATTAATTACTTATTCTTTTAATTATTTTTCAAAATTGAAAACTAAACATCAGTTATTATTTCTTAACAAGTGTACAAAGATCAAGTTATGACATCATTTCATAAAAAAACTTATATATACATATCAAACACGCGCACACACATTTTTTTTTCCGTTCTAATTTATGTGATGTAGTGTAATGGCTCAGTTCCTTTGATCAGCACCTCTCCTTTTCAAATACTTTTTCCTCCAATCTTGAAAAGCAATGTAACTTATATACATCATTGTTGGTTAACAAATTACAAAAAAAGCTCCACCCTTCAAATTAGCATGTTTTAAATTTAATTAATCCAAAATATGTTAGGTACACTTTTTAATTAGAAGCTAATTAATTTGGATGAAAAAGATAATTAGTATCATAATTGAGTCATGTGAAATGCAAAAGGAAGGTAAGAGGTGGGATTTGTCTTTGCTTAAGCACATGAACACATTATGCATTTAAACATGCTTAAGTTAGGTAAAACAAAAAAAAGTGATTATTCATCTAATTAGTTTATTTATCTAGGGTTTGACTACATACAAATGTAGTATCTAGAGTATTTTTCATATTCCTTTAAGGGCATATGTTACAACAAAAATACGTTATATTTTATTTAGGGACAATTACAGCGTATGATCGTTCAGCTAAAATAGTAAGAAAAAATAGTCATTTATTGTATAGGCATATTTAGTTATTCGTTGTATATGCATGTATAGTCAAGTTATATTAAGTTTTTGATTATATTGTGATGTATACTCAGATATAACACATATATAAGTAATTTATGTTGTATAATTAATATATACTTTTTATTATTTTTAACCAGTTATATTGAATAATCGTGTCTATAATTTCTATGATATTATTGGGCTTTTTTCTAATGTAAATTAAACAGGATTATATTAAAAAAATAGAAAAAAAAGAAAGAAATATTTGTCATTGACCTTTCACATTGATTATGTCATCCCGACACGATCATCTTCACCACACCCTATAGCCCCTATCCCTACAAGCCCCCACCCTACCCCATTCTTATACTTCCCCTATTCCATTTTATGGTGTTTAAGGAGAAAAATAAGATTTTTTTTTATCGTCTTAAAAAGAATGTTACCTAACTTTAATTAAAAACAATTTAACTTTAAAATTTTTCTTTTACCCTCAGTGAAATGATTTTCAGCAACACAAATATCTTAGAATTATTTTACACTACATGTTTTAAAAGTCCTTTTTTTCTCCTTAAACATCATATCAAGTCAAAAAGTGTCATATAACATGAGAGGGAAGGAGTAATAGTTATCAAGATTATGTACAAATAATTTTTATTTACGTAGCTAACACACATAAAAAAATCTATTTATTTTCTAGTGAATATTTTTTCCTCATTTTCAAACACACTCTTTATTAAGAAAGTTTATTTTGTTAATCAAGAAAGTTAAAAAAAACAAATTACTCTCTTTGTCTCATTTTATGTGACACTCTTTCCTTTTTGATTCGTCCCAAAAAGAATGTCACTTTACTTTAACTGGAAATAATTTAACCTTAAAATTCCCCTTTTACCGTTAATGAAATCATTCTCAATCATACAAATATCTGAGAATTATTTTCGGCCATAAGTTTCAAAAGTTTTCCTTTTATTCTTAAATATTGTGTCAAAAGATGCCACAAAAAATGAAACGGAGAAAGTAGTATTTTACTCCAACTTGCACTGCAAGCTTACGTTCTAGTGTGTTAAAAAAGAGAAACACAACTAAGTGAGAATTAGAAGTGGAGGCTTCAATCCCACTGCATAACCATTTTCTAATTAAAGCTAATTAAATTTTAATCTTTTTAATTATCATCAAAAGAACATTTTTTTTTTGGTCAAGTTCATGAATCACAGGGAAAGTTAATTCTGATGTAATCTCAACAATATGAATACCATAACAAATATTATAGATTTTTTTAATTTTTTTTAGGTATTTCACTGCGAAATAAGACAAAAATAAGAAATTGTATTTTTCTAGGTATCAAAAATATAGTAAATAAAAAAAGAAATAGTGGGTTCCTTCGTTTCTATGGTTATTTCTTAAACAGTGAGGTCTTCTCTATACACCGGAGCCTATAGTTCCCAATAACATCAATTAGTTGATTAAATATTAAATTAAAGTATAAAATAAAGGATCTGGGGTATAGAGAAGACCTCACCGTTTAAGAAGTAACCATAGAAACTTTTACACGTCTTTTAAAAAATCATTAATAAGAATAATTTTACTAATTTGCCCCTGAAGAATTTTTTTTAGAACTTTACAAACTTATTTACACTTTTAGAAATTTTATTTTAATTAATTCAATTTGATCTTATAAATTGACAAGTAATTTGAATCAATTGGCTATAGCCATAATAATGTGAAGAGCTGATATGGAATGAAGGGAATAAAGATTTTTTTAAAATATAAAAAGATGCCTTTTATTTTTAAGCAAACCAAATTAAAGACGATGAGCCTGATCCTATTTCACCGTCAAATAAAGGAAAATAAGAATAGGGGGAATAATTTTATTATGTAAAAAAAATGGAATTTAATTTAATAATCGATAATTAAAATCACTTCTTTTAAAAAAATAATATTGTCTGCCAAATAGTGGAATTTAGTCATATAATTTATGGGAGAACATTCAACACATGTGAGAACAATAACATAACATTCTTAATCATTCAATTTAACACCTACTGATCAAAATTGTTCTCATTTTAATTTGTGTAAATAAAGTTAATAATTTTATAGTCAATATTGATATTTATAAAGTTTGAACAAATTAAAGATATTGAATTTCGATAAATTTATTGATATATTGCTCCTCTACGTGTTGAAGGGTCACTTAAAATTACTCCAAAAGAAATTAAATGGTTGTCACATGATTATACTACTTTTAACTTTTCAAGAAATTAATTTAATTAATTAATTAAATCCACATCCATGCAAAAAGAATATTGCTGCCTAAAAACAAAAATGCATGACACTCAACTAAGTGCTTCTTAACATCCCCCACCCTCTCTGCCTAACCTGACTTTTTTTTAACCCAAAAAATATAAATAGTGGAAAATAAATGGATATATATATCTATTAAAAAAAACACTAAAGCTTAAAAAAAGGCAAAAGTATATAGAGAAATCCATTTATTATGCTAATTTCCATTCTAATTTCTATCACCCTAAAGTCTAATCGATATTCCTTTGCATTTGTCTTTACTATTCTTTCTTTCACTACTTGATTGCATTTAAAATAATAAAAAGAAGTCTTTGACTATGATCATCGGAAAAAAAAAAGTATCGTAATGACTAGAGATTAGCCGATACGCCACCCGTAACCATTCAATAATTGCTAATCTGTTATAAAATCAATTGACAACTTATAAATTGGCCAGCGAATTGATAATTTAAAAATCAATATTTGATAAGTTCAATCCGTTAAATAAAATTATTCATTCAATCAGCCCAGCCCTAATGAGAAACACACACACACTCAAGAAACTAAGATGGGTTGGTCTTTACCCAAAGAATTCG
>DF365884.1:12145-24548 GCA_000787875.1 Solanum virginianum
GAAACACACACACACTCAAGAAACTAAGAGGGGTTGGTCTTTACCCAAAGAATTCGAACTTATGCCCAGTGGAACATAAATTATTTAGAAATCAAAGGTTGTCCAAACATAACTTGTGAAATATTATGATACAAAAAAGTCATTTGTTATGAAGTGCATAAATTAAGACCAAGACAAATAGGAGCAAAATGCAAATGACCAAACTATAGTCGACCTAAAAAATTCCAAATATATCTTGATCATGAATATATATAGGCTCCCATTCATCAACCATTTCTATTGTATGCAATAAACTCTTGGCCCAGTAGCAAATCTCATATAGAATTGCATGATACAACACTTCCTCCCAAGTGAGTGAATCACTTTCCTTGTATGCAACAATCAAAGAACTCAAAGATATTATGCAAAACTGCAATATAATATTAGTGGTTGTACAAGTATATCCGGAGTCATGACTCGTTGCTACTACTGATGGAAGTTTTCCAACCTTGTAAGAGAACCTAATCCTGAACCCGAAACCAGTAACGGGAAACTGGAGAGGTATGACTATTACTAGTTACAAACTTAAAGGATAAGCCTAATAACTATACCCCTGCAGAGTTAACTGCATCAAAATCAATAGCTAGAAAGCATCAATACCTAGACCATTAGAACAAGCATCCAGCTTGACTAACATCCTATTATACATGCTAGAAATAATGATATACGTGTTAGTTACTTATATTTACCAGCCATATATTGGGTTTTCTACCTGAGGTGGCAAGAGATGGAGATCGTTGCAATGTTGTTTATCATAATCCCGAGTTCTGGGTATTGCACCAGTACACAACCTCAACAACTCGTTTCCTGTGAGACAATTGTGGGTAAATGCCAGACCACAATCAACCATCTCTTCTAGGTTTGGCATGGAAACTGATTTACCCATGCCCTTTCGATGTCTCCTGTCTAGACTTGCTTCATCACTCAAAACGTTATTGAGGTCAGAATATTCCATGAACCTCTGTGTAGCAGCTTCCCATGATAGCCTGTATTGCTCCTCGGGAGTGAGAAGTTTAGGCTCGCTAGACATTGCCTCTTCAATTTTTGCTACAAAGTCTTCAGGTGTCTTGTAAGTCAAACAGTTGGGAAATGCCTGGAAAAACTCATTAGATGGGTGATCTGCACAGACTACGAACTTCCCCATTGCAAGAGCCTCAGCTGTGGCAGTACAGAGCACATCACTGATACTAGGATTTATGAAGACTTTATAACTGCAGGTAAAACATGAAATTAAAAAAGGTCAACTGTGTGGAATCAAACAGGGAACACGGAAATGGAAAAGGTTCAACTATTGACATCAAACAAAAGGCAGCAAAAATACGGAACACATGAACCCATGGTCTCTCCATAAAACTAGGTATTTTATGCATATATTTTCTAAAATTGGTATAATATTATCTGTTGGCAACCATCCTACAAGAAGACCAAAAGTGCACTTGGTTAAAGGCTGATTTACTTACGTTGAGGACTTGAGTCCTACTAAATACATTTTTTCTTTCTTTTTTTAGTGGTGCACTCTTGTTTCTATGAATCCTAGATTCACCTCTATTTGTACTCGACCTTGGCAATCAAACAATTGGAGAAACATGTCAATGAAAAATCCCCCAAAAAGAAAAAAATTACATTCAATTTTTTGCAAAAGATGTCGCAGAGAAAGTTTCAAGACCTGATACAAGCAAAATCGTTGATGAGGTATCCACGCTTTCCAAAGAATAAGAAAAAGTAAATCCCCTAGATGAGTTATTTGTCGCATGCTAGACACCCTAACATAAATCGGGCGGGGGATATGCACTCAAATGACTCTTGAGCTTTACCCTTGTTGATCATAAGAATATCTTTACCGTCTCATTGATAAATTCACAGTAATTCTAAAATCATTTTGCCACAGCCCACGGGTCATTGTACCACAATGGCACTAAAAGCATTGAATTATGTTTCTGCTGCGTAACAACTTCTACATTAATAAAAAGTTATATTGAAGGATTCTTACCCGTGAAGAGAATCATCTGCGTGGTCTCTACCTTTCATGAAGTTGACATTGAGATTTAACCTCTTTGCTGTACTCTGTACTTCATGGGCATCTTCCCCATTGCCAAATACATCCAAATTAAAGCCATCAAGCTCAGTTTTGTGCTTTGATAAGAGATCTATCAACTCCCGGTAACCCTTCGCCCAAACCATTTTGCCCAAGAAATAAGCCCCTTTAGAGAAAACTTTCTGGCCGCTTTGTCTATCTGCAGCTGCTTTTTCTCCTATTTTCAGAAACTTTGGATTAACACCATGAACATTGCAGACCAAAGACCTCGGTAAATCTTGTGTAGCAGCAGAAAGGCGGAGAACCTAAACAGGAAAATGGACATCTCAATAAGGACCATCATGAAATAACAGGCAAGGTGCTTTAAACTTTAAAAGAGGACTAGTGTTTTAAAATGCAGGGTCAAAGCATCTTCTGACGCTCAATGCATGTAACTCACAGTTCCCCTCTTTCCCCTTTTTTCATGGGGATTTAGTCCATAGACCAACCATACCTTGTCACAATATGCTCTCGTGACCCAATTGTTAATGTGCTTCACAAAAAAAGCTTGAATAGCCCCGTTCTTTTCCCTCTTGATATATTCCAAATAGTTTGTGTGGACGATGCCGACCACATGGTTAAATTTATCAGTCCAACGTTTGCCATGGTGGTACCAATTGAGATGTTCTGGCTCCTCCAAAATTGCAATATCGGCATCCCTAGATGGGATAAACTGAGAAGTGTCTCCAGCTGGTAATATGCTCCGCCTTTCTTTGGAAAACTGGAAGCGGAAAAATATTTATCAATAATCACATCCATCTCAACATTTTTGCCTATCATATTGTAATTCATTTATCTAGTTAATCTAGGACTACCTTTCCAGGGTAAAATGAAATCTTGAAGTCAGCCTTGAAACCTATTCGCTCCTCGAGCCAATTTCGTATGTAAAGCTCTTGATCTTCAGGAGAACAAAAAGTAAGTTGGTTTGGATAAACCAACTCTTGGTCAGACTTACACAGCCATGGAACCAGTAATGTAACATCCTGCTTTGCTGATTTGGCTAAGTAAGCCGCTCGGAATAGAGGATTTACAGCAGTTCCCGTCATCCAAGGAAGGCTAGCAGTTGTAACTATTGCTACATGTCTCTTATCACCTGCTATGTTCTCCTTGGTAGAATTTCCCCAAAATCCACCATCATAACAATGACCAGTACTCTGAAGAACACTGGCAATTCTTAAATCTAGTTCATCATTCATATTTTCACCATCAACCACTGAGGACCCTCCTCCAGGTAAGGAATGTAGCAAAAGCTTGCTTTGTCCTTTGTTGCATAAACTTTCTACAATCTTTTCCGATACATCTGCAAACAAATTAAAGACAGAGAAAAATGGCTTATCGTTTCAACAGAGAGCAGATAGACATTTAAAATTAAAATAATAGTTATAACAAAATAAAAGAGAAAGAAAAATTCAGTTTATGATTGTAGTTCAAAAGAACCCAGAATTCTTGTTGTTGCACATTGAAGATCTGATACATCAAGTTCCACCACTATATCATGACATGCATAACTAAAATCTCTCTGTTAAAGTTCTTTCAATATGTGTACTGTATTACCCCCCAGATTGGCACTCAAATGTTCTGCATCACCATGGGGACATGTCAAGGACACATTATGGAGAAACTGACAGAGCTAGCACAGATTTCACACAAGACAAAAACACTCGGAGCTTCATGTGCAGCAATTTACCATGAATATAAAATGAGAACATTTTAAGAAATATAACTTGGTGCAAAGTAAGCTAACCATCTTAGTTAACATGCAACAGTAGGCTACTCATCCTACTAAATAACCAAAAAGAATAAAACATCAAACCAGGAGCGCATATGTAGCATCACCAATTTGACTTGTGCTAGTTAAGAATATCTACCTTCAACAGCTTAAAGAGACAGAGAATCAAAAAGAAGAGGAAAAATAAGAAAAATAAGGACATTCATGTAAAGTCATATATTAAATGCCAAGTGTAAACAATAAAACAATCCAAAATCACAACAATATATTTGTACATGCCAATTGAACTTACCTCTTCTTATTCCAATTTGATCCAAAAATGGGCTCGATTGTCTAACTAAATATGCCAATAGTTCTGGAACATCAAGTGGTGGCACTCCCTGCATAGATGAATATCATGCGAGGAAGGATAAGTCAATAAGAGAAAGAAAATGTCTCTAGTCTAATTGCTTCCAACTACAAAAATAGAATTTAATTCTAGTTTAATTTAACAATAATTTAACCCGGAGGGACTAGCTCCTAGACAGTAAATATTATATCCAAATTTTCAATAAAGGTTAAAATCCATTCTGATGTTGACATGTAATCCAACTTGCATACCATGAAAGGAAAGATTAGGTTGCTTACTGCTTAGAATGTTAAATTCACAGAGGTAAATCAAGACAAAAATAAGAGATTTTTTTTATTTCACTTGTTCAAAATAGTGAAAGAATAGGAGTGAACTCTGCTCTCGCTTATCAAGAAAAAAATAATACCTCCCTGTGTCTTCCTCTTAAACTTTTCATCACCTCCCAGATTATAAGTGTACAATCAAACTAGACAATAGAAATGTTTTAATTTTCTCTTTCGATTCCCTTCCTTTCTCAAGCTTTTGAAGCAGGGTTAAGCACAGGGCACAGTGATAGAAAATCTTGTTGAATAAAACCCCATCCAATGTTAAAAGATAAGACACCAACCTTTGTCTCTTCTGGTTCCTTGCAAATTGATTTCTGGGAAACAATAAGACAAATAAAAAAACAACATATTAATCACATGGTTAAACATCAATCAATACAAATGTGAGTAAAGACAACTTACATAGTAAGTCAACACATGATAGTGAAGGAATCGAGAGACACAAAGAAAGAACTAAAAGATCTAAATAAAGAGAGCAACTTTCCGTTGCTGCCGAGTTGAACAAACCCAAGATTACCCTCCCATTTCGACCAAAATCAGTCACATATAGCATTAAACAGTGCTAAATATAAAAATCCACCAACCATTTGACCTAATCCTGCAACCCAACAAGTGAAATTCCAGCAATTACCAGCATCAATATGGGACAACCTAGCTCCTAGGGATTTAGGATTTTGGTCTAGTCGCACGTCCAAACCCTATCGCAGACAAAAACCTGGAATATAAGTGAAGGGTAGAGGGGCAGACCTATTGGCTATTACCCACCGAGTTTCTAACCGTGCATGGCTCTGGAGCATTTCTCGGTTGTTATAAAAAAAACCTAACTCCCCCATTAGCACTGTAACCCCAAAAAATGGAAGGTTCAAAAATAAGAGAAAAAGAGCCATGAAAATATCTAGCGAAAATGAGAAAAAAAACATGTAAGGCCTAAGGACACAGTAGTTGTGCTTATCCCGAAAAGGATATACCTAACCTCCTACTCAAAGACGGATACATGAATTGAACTTTATGGGTCCGGTCCAATTATTGCTTATAACACTTTAACTGGAGGACGCATATCAGATTATAATGAATCACATGCACCGTATTTCTTATATAATAAGAGATGTGTTGAGGAAAAACAACCACAGAGGTAAACTTTCCACGTAATAATATTTTATATGCTCTTGCCTCTAGGAACTAAAAAGGAACCACAAATGCAAAGCTAACAATGTGAATTGTAGTACCTTCTTAAATGCATACCATCTTGCTTATGGTTACGTTCGTTAAAAAAGCTGAAAACCCAAATTCATACTCTATTCCTTCGACAAGTAATAGGTCTTTTAGTTACAATTTACTATAATCTTTTTTTAGGGAGAAAAGGCAAGTAGCTTGTTATTGAAGAATCTATCTGACTGTCACAGAGTAGCAGCTCATAACCACTGGCCTAGATGGTCATTCATCAAAACCAAACACCTACTATATTTCTTCAAACTTAGCAATTAACACCTACTATCAAAAGTTCCATACCAATTTTTACTTGACAAAATCTAAGATATTCCAACAGATGAAAAGGACCATCTATATACTCATCCAAGATTCATTTTTTTAAAAAAAAAAATAGCAAATCATTTTAACAATAATGGTAACCCGTAGCTTAAATATTACCAGCAAAATGACCAATAATTATACTTATAGTCCACTGAATGAAAACCATATATAGTATATGTTTCCATAGTAAGGGATGATAAAAGGAAATAAAGCATAATAATCAGAATCAGAAATTACCAAGCTTGATTTTACTTTTCCCACAAATTCACTATTCTTAATCCCTTCAAAAATCTCCGCCGGTGACGAACTCGATCCCTTTAGCTCCACCTCCAGCTCCTTTAACCGAATCTTCAAAGCTTTTATAGGCTCCCAGTCAAATTCCCCAAAATGCCTCTCTTCCTTAAGCCTGTGTCTACTCCATTTCCTCCATATCTCCTTCTCCTCCTCCTCCACTTCCGCCACAATTGCATTCCTTATCGCTGATAAATCTATCCGAAGCTTCCCCTGTGACGGCCACTTAAACTCCGACGATGAGTAAGCCCTACGAATCTCAGAAAGCTTCGGACGAAGCTTCTTCACAAACTCAATCTCCGCCGGTGTCGTAGTAACAGACGCCGTAATTGCTGGAACAGCAAAGGGCGATATCGAAGCTGAATTAAGGAAATTCTCCAGCTCTCTATCTGCTAAGTTCTTAAACTTATTCGCTCTGTTTTTTATGAGCTGAAGATCCGCGTCCGCTGAGGATCGTACCTCTTGCCATCCCTTCGATATAAACGACAACGCTTTCTCTGCCGTCACGGATGAATTCGATCCGACAGACGGCCTCGCTCTTGCCTCCGGCGGCCTGAAATTGATCATTTATCCGGTGAGACTCTGGAAGTTTCTAGGGTTTCGAGAAGAAATTGGAGCTCTCCTGTTTCTTCAATGATGAAGAAAGGAGGAAGTGAAAAAGAGAGACGGCTGAGAATTTAAAGGCTATAATTTTGGGACTTAAAAAAAATTAATTTAAAAATATCTGCAGTGTGTGTACTGTTCTGGTGTCTTGGCCTTATACAAAGACTGCTTGACATGTGTTAATTACAATGTTGATGTTATTTTGTCATTGAATGGTTGGAAAACAAAAATCTTAGTTGCTTGTTTGAATAATGTGAGGAAGAAAAATCCTTTTTCTTCATCCTTCTTTGTTTTTTTTATTTTAACGTTGTCGATCCGATTAATTTAAATTATTATTTAAATATATTATTCAAATGAGGAGGGTAAAAGACTTCAGATTAATTCTACGTTATATAACCAGAACTTAACTAAATTCTAGATTTTTAATTAAAAATTGAGTAATTTTAAGGGATTTTTTAAAAAGAGTAGATACTTGAAACATAATAAAACAAAAATAGGTATAGTTTGCTAAAATTACGATTTGTAGTCACATATTATAGGAGAGAGGTGAGCGAGAGAGAGAAGGTAGAGAGTAGAGAGAGTCAAATTGTATGTCATATGTCAAATAATTGTGTATCTGTAACTAATATACATATATATATGTATATCTGGCAATCGAGATTGGAAGAGGAAGGAGAGAGACGAGTGAGATCAAAAAAAAAGGAGAAAGGCGAGCGAGAGAGGAAAGAAAATAAATAGAGGCAAATTGGATATGTGTATATTATTTCATCACATTTATTAATGGTGTTGAATTAATTAAAGGTTGGTCAACAACAATATTGATAATTGCTTTAGGATGAAAGGTTGGCTAGTTTTACACTCTTTTTAATATTTTCCGTATGTAATTATATTATTTAGGTAGGATGAATTTATATCTTAACAAAGGGTCATTGTCAATTTCTCCATTAATTGAAATTTTTTTTTAAAAAAAACCATCAACAAATATAATTGACAACAATGAAAAATACTTGGACAAACATAAATTAAAGCTCATATTGAACAAGAAGAAAATCAAAAGAAATCTCAATGTTACAAGACAGATGCTTTCTTGGAGAGGGACTAACAAAACAACATTGATAGTCTCTAAATTGATACTGACCAATTGATATCTTGTTGGTTTCGATTTGTGATTTCGTGTATTTAAAAATTGATAACCGATAAATCAAATTATTAAAGAGGAATTTTCTCAAATAGCCATTCAAAAATACTTTAATTATGCTCCATAGTTATAGTTGGGATAATTACACTTCGTAACTGTAGCTATAGTGGTGGTATTTGTATATTTTACTATACAAATCACCGTTTGGCATAACGTTTATATAACTCGCTATACAGTTTGCAAATTTTGTATAGAGTTTATATATTTTGTTATACAATTCGCGTAACATTTGTATAATTTGTTATACAATTAATAGTGTTTGTATAACATTTGTATATTTCACTATACAAATTGTGCACAACGTTTATATAATTCGTAGTATTTGTATGTTACGCTATACAATTAGTGCAGTGTTTGTATAATTCGCAGTGTTTGTATATTTGATACAGTTTGATATACAATTTGAATACAAAATCAAACTGTCATTAGATGTTAATAGTGAGTCATAATTATTTCAAACTATAGCTATTTTAGTTAATTAAGTATATGTTTGTTTATTTAACCCCCTTTCTTGCCCAACTATTTCGGGTAGAGGAAAATTGGGACCCTGCGATGGGGCTTCAGGTAGGGCATCGGGAACCTACGGGTTCGCTCCCTGTCTCCCGCTCAAAGTTTCTTGTAAATTTGTCACAAGAGGCACGACAGCTTCTAATAACTCGTTCATTTTTTTATTGGACTTTTTTAGGAAGTGGCTGATGTTTGTTGAACAACATGTGGGCTACAAGAAAAGTGAGCCCAAAAATATTTGTTGCATATGGGCTTCACCCTTTACGTGTCCATCTACAAGTTTTCCTTAAAGATTTCAAAATAGATAATTTGGTTAGTATTTTTAGTTTCATTTATTATTTTGGACTTAAATTTGGAGTATTTTCATTTTGTTTCTTTGAATCAAACAATAATAAGTTTTCATGTTGTGGCCATTCTTCCATTCTTAACTGATAGTTTCGAGTTCTAGTCATAGCTATGAAAAAAAAAATTCAGAAAATGGTGTTTTTTCCTATTTTTGGATCTTATGCAGTGGACATTTTGAACTAATTATGACTCGATGCAATACCAAATATCGTATGAGAAATGACGAAAAATTTCCTTTCGCAACTTTGATTTTTGATTTTGTATTTTATGTTGTAATAAAACGTTTTTATTTTTCTTTTCTCTTTATGATATGAAATCTGTCTAAGGTGCTATATACACCAATTTTTTTCAGAAATTTGTCAATTGAAATCTCCTTGACCTGTCTTGTTTTATGAACATCAATCGTCATATACGTCATCCCTTAGAGATTCAATATCATTATTAAGATTCGATCACCATCATATAAGTCTAAATCTAATATCATATTTTTCGCACTCTAAACTTACATTTATTCTCCAATTCTGCCTTATATAGCACTTCATTATTTTTTTCTATCCTTCTCAATGTAAGATTTGCTTCATATGGCATTCGCATCCTTTCCTCAAGAACTTACTAACATATAAACTTACTTATCCTTCTTGATCCACCTTATTTTGCAGAAATAAAATATATCCAATTAAAATTTAAAATCTTTTTAGTTCAAAATACTGATTCATCGAAATTGATTAGTCATAGACCTTGTCATGGACCATCATTGATATCAAAATTGAGCCCGTGGACTATTTATCAATCGAAGACAATTTTTCTTTCAATTAACTATGTATAATATAAAACATATTAATTTAAAAACACAAAAGAAAAAAAAATAGAGAAGTGCTAAAATGGCCCTAACTTTTTGACCCTTTAAATTCAAGTAACCTCTCATGTTATACAAACAAAAAGTATTTATTGTAAGGTTTGTGGGGTCTTACTTTTAGAAAAAATCTATTTATTTATTTATACTAGTTTCTTTTAATTATATTTTTTTTAAAAAAATTGAAACTATCACTATCAAATAAGGTTGAACTTAATCTTTTATGATAGTTCGTTAGTATATTGATATCCTATGAGTATCATATTTTTTTTTAAAGAAATAATTAAGAGTAGCAATCTTATTTATTAAACTCTAAACTATGATGGTATCTATATATTCTGATGATATCAAATAATTTTTTCTTTTTGATACCACCAGAATATATATATACTTTGATGATATTAAATAATTTTACTGAAATACTATTCTTCCTTCTTAATACCATCACAGTATATATATATTCTCATAACATTAAACATTGTAAGAATAGTTAAAAACACGAAATATGAAAGTAAAAGGATAGCCGCTTCTAAATATTTTTTCTTTTTGGGTTACAAATATTATTTTTCTTAAAATAAAAACAATAGTATATGTGAGGTTGATGATTGGTCGAATATGTCCAATAACGTGCATTGATTATATTCATCAGTATATTATCACATGTATAGTCTAGGTTTTTTTTTTTAAAAAAAAACATTTTAAAAATTAATTGATTTATTTTATTTTGTATTGACAGAATATCAAAGACTTCAAATGTAAAAGACAAGATCCAATTGTAACACTGTTTGTCCTGTTGAACTTAAAAAAATTATTTTATCTTTGCACTTTATATATAAAAAAATAAAAATGCTAAGATATTATATTTGCTCTCTTGGAAAAAGTTAAGAAGAGGTGTAGAATTTAAGGCATAGCAAAATCCAAACAATTACATTCCTATGAAACTTAATAAAATATTTTATAATTAAAAATGAGTATGTATACTTCAATAAAATTTATTTTTTTAAAAAAAGAACTAAGAAAAATAAATATAGGATACTTGAACTTATTTTTCTTTTCAAATTTATGCTCCGTACTCTTATAATATAAAACATACAATTTTTTTGTTTGCTTTTATTTGGTGTCTTAATTTGAATTTATATTAAAAAAATTAGTTTTAAGAATAAAATGATTAGTCAGTAGGCTAATAGGGGTAGTCTACTATCTTACCTTGTGATGATAGAAGGTTAGTGGTTTGTTGAAGGATTAGTCGCTTCTTTATAAATTGTGTTGTTATTATTCGTCAATTGTTTTGCAACTTTTATTTTTTCTTGTAGGATTTGATATTACTCTTTGTTTTAGTCGCTATCATATATCTGTGGTTTTTCTGCTTTTGGGGCTGATATATTTGAACCGAGAGTCTTCTGGAAATAGTCTCCCTATCTTCATGAGGTAGTGATAAAATTTGCATACACTTTATTTTTCTCAGAAACCACTTGTGGAATTTCAGATAATATGTTGTTGTCGTCGTTGGGGTTAAAGTGACATTTTGTAATATTGACGGGGTGTAATTTGTAATTCATATTTTCATTAAAAGACAATTTGTGGAACAACCCCACGTGCTGGGAAGTGGTCTCTCAATGATTGACCACTCACGAGGTATGATGGTGGTAATGTGATATCCATGTGGACCGATTTGAAAGCTATGGGCAAAATGGTAATTTCACTTGACACTAGAAGAATTGCAACGAAATTGAGATAATTATTTACTACAGATTTTTTTTATTGATCTTTTAGATCGCGATATAAAATTTGTTTTTGAGCAGATCAAAAGTGACCATTATCTAAAGATAAAAGGAGTCTAATTTTGTCTGTGAAATTGAACAATACTATGCTATGTTATATATACTTATAATAAATGCAGTTGTATTTTATTTACATAAAAAATTATCATAAAAAATATAATAATTATACAATATAGTTTGTCAAAAGTCATAGAATGTATGCACGGACTATATAATATAGATTACTTATACATGAGCTATACAATGAATATACTTTATGATACACTAAAAAACTAAATATAGTCTAGCCATACATGAAATATACACTGACTATACATACTTATACAGTGAGCGATCATTTTTATGGTAGTTATTTTTTGATCGAGTGACCATCGATCGTAATTATCCCTATATAAAATCTAAATAATCGTCCATAAAAAAATGTTTACATAAATCAATCAATACATTATTTGTTTTGTGAAAATTATATCGTTGTTTTTGAAAAATTCTAATATATTGAGTTAATTCGTTAGAATATGACGTAATTTTAACTCATCAAGGACATCACCATTGATTGAAGGACGTAAAGATAAAACGTTAGAATAGAAGATTAATAGATATCCAAATGTGAGTTTTTTTTTTCATTCCAAAATATTATTATTACTTTGTATTATCTATTATATCTCTAACTTTTAATCCTATATACTCAACTATTTTGATTCTTATTTTATTTCATAAGTTATTTTTATTAGGTATGAATTGTATAAAATGATAATGGGAATAATGGGAAAATTAGGTT
>DF365883.1:1513-15014 GCA_000787875.1 Solanum virginianum
TGGCATTATTTAATTTTGGACTCAGCTCTGAACCATATAAGAAGTTAGGGTTTTGGACGTATTGCCTGGAGTTTTTATGTTTCTAACATCTTTGCTGATTTGATTCAACAAGAATGGATTGTCATGCTTACTAAACTGCTCTTTTTTATGGACTGCAGAATTTTCAACTTCTGCATACATCATCAGAGGCATCATCAGAGGCCGATAAAAAGAGGTGGACACTTAATGATTTTGACATTGGGAAGCCTCTAGGAAGAGGAAAGTTCGGTCATGTATATCTAGCTAGGGAAAAAAGGGTTAGTCCTTTAAAGCTTTACATGTTAAGAATGGCTCATAAAGCTATTTTCAATTACTCATATTTATTGCTTTTGGAGTGAGAAGCTCTTAGTTATCTGCTATGACAATGCCTGTATGTTCGAGGTTCTAGATCAGAAAGTTCGTTATTGGTATTGGGAGAGGTTTCTTTCGGAAACAGCCTCTCTATCTCTACCCAGACCTCACTTGTGGGGTTTCACTGGGTATGTTGTTGTTGTTGTTGTTTGTGGTATTGGGAGAGTTGGGGATGAGTTTTTGAATTCTATTAGATAAGACTTACATTCTACAATCACATTCCAATACTGATGTTGTTTCTTGGAAACAGAGCAATCATATTGTTGCATTAAAAGTGCTGTTCAAGAGCCAGCTAAAACAGTCCCAGGTTGAACATCAGCTTCGTCGTGAAGTTGAAATACAAAGCCACCTTCGCCATCCAAATATTCTAAGACTTTATGGTTACTTTTATGACCAGGTAAATTATGGTTCCTTCTGTAACCTCAGCGTCGCTTGTTCTCAATTTTTCATGTTAAGAACTTTCAAGAGACTGATGATAGCACCTACTAATGCAGAAACGTGTGTATTTGATCCTGGAATATGCGGCAAAGGGTGAACTCTATAAGGAGCTGCAGAAATGCAAATATTTTAGTGAACGACGTGCTGCAACTGTGAGTTCTTGTTGAATTACAAATCAGTTTTTTTACATTAATTATTGTACTGTAGGATTTCCTTTTTCACAATCTTTTAAGCACAAAAAGTGGTAAATGAGCATATGGGGGATTTTTCACTTAAAATTTTCAGTTATGGTCCCCTTCTAGATAGCCTTGAGTATGATCAGATTTATACATCTCCAACTTTTAAATGTATATTCATGCCCTTCACATCTACTTCCAAACTGACAATAAGTTTCTCCATTTTTTTCTTTATCTTGGGTGTTGGAGCAGTATGTTGCATCATTAGCCCGAGCCCTCATTTACTGTCACGGGAAGCACGTAATACACAGAGATATTAAGCCGGAGAATCTTCTGGTTGGTGCACAGGTATATATTTAGCATTGCTAAACAGTTTAGCACTGCATTGTAGTAAAATGACAGCTGAAATTAATGACTTTTGATATTTCTGCTTTTAGGGTGAACTCAAAATTGCAGACTTTGGGTGGTCAGTGCATACCTTTAATCGAAGGCGGACTATGTGTGGCACTCTAGACTATTTGCCACCTGAGATGGGTATGCATGTTATGTGATATGAATGGTTATATGCAAAAAGTTACAGTAGCATGATGGTTTCATGTAATAAGATATATGTTGGAAGTTTTATTCAGATAGATATATGTTGGAAGTTTTATTCAGATAGATATATGTTGGAAGTTTTATTCAGATAGATATATGTTGGAAGTTTTATTCAGGTGTTACTATTATGACTTCATGTCGTGTTATTTTATCTCTTTTTAAATTTCTTTTATTGTACTTTGCCCTTTACCTTCACAATTGCTTGCAGTGGAAAGTGTGGAGCATGATGCAAGTGTGGACATTTGGAGCCTTGGTGTCCTATGCTTTGAGTTTCTATACGGGATGCCCCCTTTTGAAGCAAAGGAACACTCGGACACATATAGGAGGTGAGATTTTCTTCCAAATGAAGTCGTTACTTTTAGAAGAAATAGTACATTTTTGTACACGTTTTCCCTTCTCAGAAAACGTGTGAATGCTTTCTTATATTGCTATTCTCAAATCTTCAGTCACTAGTTACTTACTTTCAGAATCTCTGTCAACTTCAAATACTCATGGACAAGTATGAAATGACAATGAATTACACATAATTAACACTAGTAGTACAATGTTCAAGCCTTCCGTCTTTTGCTTGGATGAGTTTGAAATGGCCCGAGATTTTGAATATTATCTCGTGGGTCTGGGTAATTAACAAGGTTTTCCTATGAATATGACAGGATTGTGCAAGTGGATCTCAAATTTCCTGCCAAACCAGTTGTTTCATCAGCTGCCAAGGACCTCATTAGTCAGGTTTTTTCTCTAATCCATTGAGATGCTTTGAAATAGAGCCAGCTCACAATGGGGCCTAATTTGTTCTTTGTGGGATACAGATGCTTGTAAAGGATTCTTCCCAGCGTCTGCCCCTGAAAAAGGTACTTGAGCATGCTTGGATTGTGCAGAATGCCGATCCTTCAGGCGTTTATAAGGGGTGATGAGAGAGTAGTACATCACCAACTACTCTCACAATATTTTCATTTTTTCTTTTTACTGAAGAAGCATTTGCTCAGCTGGATCGTAAAACTTTGTGATGTAAAATAACCTTTGTGATATCTGAAAATGAAAGAAGGATATGTGGTCATTCAGCTATTTCTCAATGTTGGACTGCGTTCCTCCAGTGTTTTCATGTAATTTTGTTAGTCTTCACGGAATGCATTTTCATAATATTACATCTGTAAATGTTAGTTCCTTCAGAATTGCTATTTGGTAAGAGTTAACCTCTAAACTAGAACGCACTTGAGGCCCACAAGACTAAATCCAATTGAATTCTTGAATCAGTAGTCGATTTTGTTTAAATGCAGAGGGGGTAATCAAAAATTGTGGACATCAAAAGCGGAAGATTCAATGATTACTATTTTGCTCCTACAATTTATTAATTCAATATTTTTATCTTTCAATAAGAAAACTACTCATTTTTGGACAAATAAATGAAAATAAAATATACGTATAAATAAATAAGTATCATCTTGGATGAATCAACCACAACTACATGTCTCTCCACATATCACTTACTCATTTAAATAAGTCATTTATGTTGTCTTTGTGGTTTCAAAATTGGTTCTTATATTCTCATGTGTACGTTACCTTTTACAATTTTATACTTCTATTTAAAACTATAACTGCTAATTTGGATTTAATCGTTTTGGAAATTTAATAAAATATGTGTCCTTTCACTCTTTTATAACAATTTATAAAGAAAGTCACTAATATATTAATGATTGTGTGTGATAAATATTTATATTTGTAATGAACATGTCTACTACATTTGCTCATGTTCTTAAATAGGTTAATGACAATTATCCTTAAATAGGTGACTACACATAGATTTTCTTATTTAGAATAAAATGAAGTAGTAACAGATCCAACATAGACAGCAACTTGTTGTTTACCTGTAACCTCACTTTGATTGTCATCTCCATCTAACCACACTTGAATAATGTCTGTTGTGCTAAATGTCTGTTACGACCACCTTATTTTGCTTCTGCTGCATAGCAAAGATGGTGTGTTCATAGAAATAGGAGTTAGAAAATATATTTTGACAAGGTGAAATCATTGATTGAATGGCTTCTGGGCCACCAAGTCACAGTGGTGAAAATGATCCTAATAAGACGACTTGTTGCTCCATGAAATTAGAAAACCGACATAACCCTGAGTGCATGACAACAATCTTAGAGAAAATAAGCATATGTCTTTCCTAAGGCATGACTGCTTCTAACAGAATGGTAGACAAAAATTTCCCGACACATACTGAAAGCCAGCAATCTCCTCTTCTGATGTTGTGAAGTTGAGGAAAGCTGGATGGCCAAATGCAGGAGTGACCATAAAAAGGACATCCATCTTTTTAAGAATATGAGTTGCATTCTCAACGGAAACCCCAAAAACAGGTGTTGCTCAATTTAAAACAGCTGGGAAGTAAGATTTATGCCTATGGTATGGCAGCCAAGTCCCAGTGAGATTATAATTGACACTGATGGAAGTAGTTGACATCTTGAGGTTAATGAGAAAACAACTACAAAGATTATACATACTTACATTCAATGGAAGATATGTTCGGCGACCATTCACAATCCCTGTGGTGAAGCCTGTGTACCCTGCCATAGCTCCATGAACACAACTTTGAGCAAGAATCGTGCAATATACATTGTCAGATGAACAGCACAAATCATGTAAGTTCGATCTGCATGAAAATATGAATTGCTGATTAGCTCCATAAGTTTTCCAAAAAATTCAGTTATTCAAATGGTTGAAATTTTCCTACCTGCATATTTAAGAGTAACGGGCATCATAAGCTTTTCTTCAAAATTATCCTGCAAGAAGTAAAGAAACGGAGAGTACATTGCTAATACATAATACTTCCTTATTTAAATAAGCTCAATCAGGTTTTCCTATAGATCAAGAAAATATGAAAAGAAAAATAGGCCAAGAACCATTTCCATGTTTTTGGATCATAGAAATCTTTACAACGGATAAACGCAATAACTTCTGTGCATTGCTTCAGGGTGCTTTAAGTAGGAAGTTCAACAAATTTCATGCTGGTTATCTCTGTTAGATGGTACCATGTGTTTAAAGGCAAATTTAGAGTCCAGCCTTTGTATAAAATGTGTAAGAACAAACCATGCTCAAACTGATGGATAAACAACAATGCACAAAAATGTACAGAAACATTTTCTGTATTTGGGATCATGGCAATCAACAAAGGACAAGTGGCAATCTAAGATAACTTCTATGCAATGCTTCAGGGTGCTTTCAGCTAAAGTTCAACAAATTTCATGATAATCATCACTGTTAGATGATAGTGCAGTGCTAAAAGGAAAATTTAGGAGTCTGGTCTTTGTACAAAATTTATGATATCATTCCTAAAGGTGATGATAAACTACAATGCACTCAAAAATAAAAATAACAAAATACACAAATATAGAATTAGAATTGACTCACCAAGTATTTCTCAATTTATTCAAAGAGTTGCACCTAAAGTATCATTTTTTAGCGAGTTTCATGCTTTAACTATCCATTATTTTCTTTACCTACCTAAACTATTACTCCCTTTATATTAAAACAAACCTCAATGCAGAGTTGGACAACAGGCGCATTTGGTATGAACTTCGGTACATCTAATTCTCCAACACAGATGATATTAGTTCTCTCACGATTCCACAAATGCACACATTCAAGTAGAGATGAGCACACTTAATCACTTACATAGAGGAAGAGAAAGCAAACATCGTCAATTCAGCATTGTGTTTAAACTGTAAGGCTAGAAAAACCTTAAACTGATTTTATGGGACACCCACAAACCAACATCTTGGAGAAGCTTGTTTTCTGAAGCATCTTGTTCACTTCTAAAATGGGAATTCTCTGCTGCAAGAAATTCCTGCCCAGCTCCTTCGGCTATCACAATAACCATGTGTCCTTCCTCTCTGACCTTTTCTTGGCGAATTCGAAGAGACCACCACTTCCTTCAAGAAAGAAGGGTGACTCTGGGATCAAAGAAGTAATCAACATCTCTGCTTGCTAAAGTGGCATACATTGCAATGAATAATTAAATCAAATTGAATAAAAATCGAGATTTTGTTGTTTGTTGGAAAGTACAATCTATAGATTAGAAAACAGGGACAAGCTTGGGCAGTTAAGCATGGAGAATATGACTTTTAAAAAGAAAAGTAGCATTTTGTTGTCTAAAGATATGTTTACCACTATTTATGCTCTCCAACAAAATAGTTGACATACAGAAACTCATTTTAGTTATGTTCTATCAATAACAGTTATTAGCCAATCTAGTGAAGAGTTTTGCAGCTAGCTATTTTAACAGCAAACACCCAACAATGAAGTGCCACTGTGCCAGATAAGATTTGTAGTGGAGATGGACATGAAACAGTTTCAACATATTTAATAAAAATCTATGCTGGGCTAACTTTGTAAAAGCATGTTACCACTATAGTGGCCCATTAGTTTCACCACGCCGATACTGTTCTCAGCACTTTGAGCTTCAACATGCACTGCATTGATGGCATGTTGAGGTTCCTCTACAGCTGTATCAAAGCTAAATGACTTGTTGATGATCTGATAACAGAACAAACTCGTTTTTACATAACACAAGTTCAAACTGAAGAGCACTATTACCTACTAATTGCCGCAGTCAAATGAGATGGGAAACTACCAAAATGAGATTGCCAGACATTATCACATTACACTGTACTTCTAATATTTAGCAGTAAAGTTTATGCTTTGCACTTCGCAAGAAACTTCAGATTACTTCCTAAGCTGCTACATTGTTTATCATACAACAACAACAACATACCTAGTGGAATCCCACAAGTGGGGTCTGGGGAAGGAAAAATGTCGCAGACCTTACCACTACCTCATAGAGATAGAGAGGTTGTTTCCGGAAAACCCTCATCTCAAAAATCAAGCCCCATAAGCAGAAGATATTAGATATGAAAAAAGGAAAAAGAAAAGAAAAATGGAAAATGATTATCAATGAAAAGCAAATGATAGTATGTAAATACGATAAAAGTAACAAATATAAGGCGGATAATGACAACACAGGATGTAAAGAAATGACTAATCCTACTAACCTACCCCTACTAGCCTATTAGCCTTCTACTCTAATACGCAACCTCCACTTCTTTCTATCTAAGGTCATGTTCACGGTGGGATGAAGTTTCTCCATATCTTATCTGATCACCTCCCCCAATACTTCTTCGGTCCGTGTAACCCCTAAATCCAACCTCTCGCACCTTTTGACAGGAGCATCGATACTTTTTCTCTGCACACGTCCAAACCATTGCAGTCTCGCTTCCCTCATCTTGTCAGCCACAGGGGCCACCTCTAACTTCTCCGGAATGGTCTCATTCCTAATTTTATCACTCTTGGTATGTCCACACATCCATCTCAACATCCTCATCTCCACAACCTGCATCTTCTGAACATGTGAGTTTTTGATTGGTCAGCACTCTACTCCATATAACAAAAAGATGGTCTAACCACCATTCTGTAAAACTTACCTTTAAGTTTAGGTGGTATATTCTTATCATACAATACTGTAGAGGTAAGCCTCCATTTCGTCCATGCTGCCCCAATACAATATGTGAGATCATCATCGATATCGCCACTACTCTGGATGATGGACCTAAAATATTTAAAGTTTTCTCTCTTGGGAATAGATTGAGGGCATGTCTCACTTCAATTTCTGCTTCATCCCTAACAACACTGAATTTGAACTCCAAATATTTTGTTTTAGTCCTGCTCATTTTGAACCCTTTTGATTCCAAAGAATATCTCCAAACTTCCAATCTTTCCTTAACTTTAGCCCGAGTCTCATTGATCAGCACTATGTTATCCGCAAATAGCATACACCAGACCGTGTTAACTCATCCATAGCCCATCCATTACTAAGGTAAAAAGAAAAGGGCTCGACACAGATCCTTGATGAAGTCCTACCTCATCAAGAAAATACTCTGAGTCTCACCATTCTTACCAAGTTTTGGCTCCGTCATACATGTCCTTTATCACCCTAATATACACCATTGGAATACCTTTTGCCTCTAGACACCTCCATAAGACATCCCCCAGAACTTTATCATATGCCTTCTCGATATCAATGAACACCTTATGAAGGTCCTTCTTCTTTCCCTATATCTATCCACTAATCTCCTAACAAGATGAATTGCTTCAGTAGTCGACCGCCCCGGCATGAATCTAAATTGATTCTCTGAAATAGACACTCCTTTTCTCACCCTTATCTCCGCCACTCTCTCCCAGACCTTCATAGTGTGACTTAACAACTTGATACCCCTGTAATTGTTACTAACCCTCCTTTTCTCCCCCTTATCTCCGCCACTCTCTCCCAGACCTTCATAGTGTGACTTAACAACTTGATACCCCTGTAATTGTTACTACAACATGAAGAAATGAGAAATACTGGAATATCAGGTTATCCCAACAACTTCTTTGAGACCACGCCACCTAATTGCAGGAAAAAGGGAGTAGGATTATCTAAGAGTACTTGCAAAGTTGAATAGAAGTTCTCTTTCACCGAGAGAAGAATTGATATCACCAAGGACCATCAGAACACGAAATCAGACACCAAGTAATGCATCTTAAAAAAGGGTATTCCGTTTACTGTTGCAGTGAAACCAAATACCCATCTAGCATATTCAAAAGAAACGTTTCCATGTAAGAGAGTAGCAAGTCCGTGGAAACTACTAGAACATATTGGCAAGAGCTAACCAGAACTAGTTAGTAAGGTATATTCAAACATACTGAATCTCTGTGCAGATGATGTTGACATAGTAAGTCAGGCTTGGAACAAGATATTTGATTTGACATTTGTAGAGGATCCGCTCAACAGACTAATGATAAAGAATAGATTGTTGAAGTTTCAGAAAAATATGTAAACCATATTGCCCTAGTTGACTATCTGATGTTTTTGGGTGGGTATCTACCTGGCCTCTTAATCACCAGAATTTAACATGCCTCACAAATGAAAGCTGCTCCTTTTAGAGTCCCATCACCACCAATTATATACACCTGAACCAATAATAAAATCATTATACCAATTACCAAGTGGAAGCTTTTGAGCAGAAAATCATTTTTTGTGATGAAATCAAAGATGTCCTACACATGGACATGTGGTTGACTAGCAAATTGCAAAAATATCACAATGAAAGTTTCTAGTAGTCATTTATGTTGCTGTAACATTAAAATTAAACGATAAGAAGTGTTTCGTACTTGGTTTTTAAAGAAAACATCACTCAAACTTCTTTTTCTATTAAGATACAAGTCACCACGATACCACTTTCTTCAATTATATGTAGCTCTTTCGTATGACCAACATACCACTTTTGACAATTATACATAGCTCTTTCCTATGACCAACAAACCACTTTAGACAATTATACATAGCTCTTTCTTATGACCAAGATCCTAATTTCTTCCTAAACAAGCTTCTCTACAGCAATTAAAAAATCCATCAAAAAGAGAGAAAAGGGACCTAAAGAAGAAAAGGCCCTCTAAGATTCAAAATTAGACGTATTTAGACAATCTTCATAGTTGGGGTACCTGGTTTATTCCATGGTCCTGTATGCTGTCAACTATCTTTTTGGTATCGTGACCTCCTCATGATGATCTCTGCATTTATGAATATCATTTACAAGCTACGGAGTCAAATTGATAATTTTTTTGCATAGAAATCTCTGTAGCCTCCTTATGAAGGAGAAAATGTATTGTTACCTGCAGAGACAAAAGCTTAGCAAGAATTAAAAAGTTGAACATCAGCCAACACACTTCTATTCCAAGGACTTTATCTACACCATACGTATAGTCAAGGCTATGTAAAATTTCTCGGATCCTTGTGTTTAGCTCAGGGCACAAACCACCACATGTTACAATACAAGCACGAACATCATTTGAACTGAAATAAACCTGAGAAATATTGAAGCTTTCTTCACAGTGAAAGATTTCATATTGATTAGCATCTTGCCATTCTTGAAGAAAATAGGCATACCTTCTGACATGGACCAGCATGCTGAAAATGTATTCCTCGCTTATGAACAACAATCTACAAAGTGATCAAACAAATTCGTAACAATCATCACAATGAAAGAGGATGGATTGCTAAACAAAAAGGAGCTCTCTTGGACAATCATTTTTTTCATTATAGGTAAATGAAAAGAAAAATTGAAAGTAAAATAAAGGGCTGGCTGAATAATTTTGTCCCAGAAATCAAGTGTCTCATGTCTAAAAGATACACTTTTTATTTCTGACCTGAAAAAGTAAAGACAAATCTTGCAAAAAGTAAATATGAATTTTTCCAACCAAAAAGTATGAACGTGGTACCTGGGCCTAACTCAACCCCAAAAGCTAGCTCATGAGGGGAGGATTTCCCAAATCTATCCATATAAGCAGACCACCGGCCTAGTCCCCAACCAATGTGGGATCTTTTAATTTCATTTCTGAAAGTAGTAACTACCAGCCTCAAAGTTCTCACAATACGAAAAAGGGATTCAAACAAACTAATCACACCTACCAATCTAAGAATGGGGAAAAAAATTAATCACACCTAAAATAATGGCACTACATTCCAGAAGTTCTCTCATGGTGTACAATAAGTATTAGAGGAGACGACTCAGAGGCATGAAAAGGCCATAATGGCCAGCATTACATGAAGATACAAGAAAATTTTTAACAGCTAAACTAGCATAAATATGTGGTACAAAGATGCAATCACTTGGTTACAGACTTTGCTCTCACTTCCTCCCACCACCTGATCCACCGTTCCCCTGAAGCAATTCAGTGATTCAAAACCTATATATATATACACACATAAAATATAAAAGGTACCTTGTATATATTGTATAATTTTTTACTGAGAGTGTCAAATTTTAGGAAGAAAGTGCAGATCTGGTTATCTGGTGCCAAGGACTGCGAGCTCAATCTACGGCTCGTAGATGCATATACGGGTCGTAGACAGGTCTCGTGGATGACCTTGACACTTGGGATTATTTTGGAAATTGGGGTCCAATGTACCGACAGCTTTTACGGGTCGTAAATGGCTTTACGGATCGTCATTGATGGTCGTGGTTTAGATTCAGAAAGATGAAACCCAAGGATCAACAGGACGAGACCTATTTACGCTTCGTGGTTCCGTTGACGGGTCGTAAAGGGATGATTTTGTGGTTCAGGTCAGTGGTGGTGGAATTTGACCAAGTTTGGTGGGGTTTATGAGAGGTGTTTTATGAGAGGTGCTCTATGAGTCGTATTATGAATCACAGGCCTTAGTTTGAATTCGTGGTTATTGACCCAAAATCATAGTTTTTGAAGCTTGTCTGTGAACCTGCAGGACAAATCGTAAATGGAACTACGGACCGTAAAATTGCCTCGTAGTTTGAGATCCTAAAACACTGGAAGTTTACGTACTTGTACCAAACCCCATATCTACAGACTGTAGATGAGTCTACGATCTGTAGACCCTTCACATAGTCCTCACCGGCAGTTTTTTAATGAAGAGCAATTTCGTTATTTCCTACCCATCTAAGTCCTAAACTACATCGTCTTATGCCTAAGATAGCCTATAACCGTCCCAACCCATACCCTAATCATCTCATTCTCATTTCAACTTCAAAACTCTCGATTTCCTCCTAAGTCTCTCAACTCTCAAATTCCATTGAAGGCTCCAAGGTTAGGTTCCAAGTTCAACCATCTGATTCCAGATTTTCATCATCAATTTCACTCAAGGTATGTGGTCTTCATCCATGGGTACCCTTCACCCATGGAGCCCAACCAAATCCTCTCTTTTTTTTAAATCAAAGTTTACATAGGTATTTCAAGGGTTTTCATAATTCAAATTTCAAATTTCAAATGCTTAAATTATGTTATGTGTTGTGATTTTATTACTCAACCATACATGAATTGCTTTAAAGTACATGAACTACATGATTTATGATTGATATCTCGTACATGCTACTTAGGGTTTATGAGATTGCATATGGGTTCATCCAATTTTGGTTAAATTAATCTACAATTGCATGATTTAGCATGAATTTCATTCCATTGAATGATTTTAAGCTTGTTGATTGTGAACCCATACGTTTTCCCTAATCTTCACCTCAATATAAGATTATGAAATTTCAAGTCCTCAAGTAAGCTTATGAATTAGGGTGAAAAAAGCCCTAAATGGTGACTTGGGATCCCAATTTACTCATTAGGGTGACATAGGCCTTACTGTTGACGTAGGATCCCAATTGAGGTATGAAAGAAAATGATGAAAGGTTTACACCCACATTGCCTAATTTACTTGAAAATGAGCTACTCTATGAACATGAACTCTTATGTTCTGGATTGTTTTAACTTATTTTGCCTTTCCTAAATGACAAGCTTATGAAGTTATGAACTATGATTATGAAGAGTACATGAACCTTAACAAATATGACTTATGTTATGATATGTATTCCGTGGGATTCGATTTAGCACCGAACGAGATTTTGAGGTGCGGACTTGACCCAAGGGGTCCTTACATAAAGCTTCTAGTCTCATAACTACATGCCACCGTAGGTTTATATTACCAATATGATTTGCTAGTGGATCCACATAGCTTATGACACCCACTTAGTGGGGTAGAGTCCTTGGCAAGTACTCCCCTTTTTCCGATGTAGGGGCAACACCGGAATTCCACGTTATAGCTCGTGTGGTCTTATTGTCGGTTATGGTTACTTCCTACATATGCATGATATTTTATGATACTTACATGATCTCATTTATGCTTTACTTATCTGTTGGCCCCTTACTTATTCCTCATGCTTTTGCATTCCATGTTATATCATGTTCTCTATTTAGTCCTTACACCACATGTTTTACATTACATACATGGGTTACATACCTAGTACATTCAAATGTACCAACGCATACTCTATGCCTACATTATGTCACAATGTAGGGATGGATGACCATTCCACTCCCCACCTTCATGGCTAGTTCTGGCTTACACTTAAGAGATTGTTGGTGAGTTCTCATGCTTCGAGGACAAACCTATTACATTCTAGCTTTGTCTTCTTGTTGTTTTGAGATACTTTGAGACTATGTTTTGTACTTTTCTTTGAGGGCGAGCAAGGGACATGTCTTAGACCTCACCCATCTTAGTCTGATAGACGCATTGTTGGACATCATGTCTAGAGTCTATATGTTGTTTAGTCCTTCCTTCTTATGATAGCATACTTATACCTCTTTTAGTGATTTTCCGCTTATTAAATTGCTTATGTCAATACCAATGAATGCTTATAATATGCTAAGAAGGCTAGGTTGGGGTTCCTTAGGAAGTCTCAACCGTCATGTCACACCTAAGGCCTAGCTTGAGCTGTGACACAAACCCCTTGTGACCTCCTAGATCCGCCCCTAGGCTGAGGTGATTAGGTAGAATATGCCACAACTTCAGCTCACCTAGGAGGTGAGGACATGATCGTTGATAGCAGGGGGTGGAGGTCAACGATTAGAGTAGAAGGTTTGTAGTAAATCAGAAATATTTATTTCCCATTCTTGGAATTTCAATAGCATTCCTCTGTTTTTTCCTTATCTTTAGATTTCTATTACTACCTGTTTATTCTTTAGCCTCCATATTTTTCTTGTTGTTTCTGCTTGTTACTACTGCCTCTTTTTCATTTACCTTTTATTCTTTAGCCTCATATCTTATTTTCTTGATGTTGTAGCAGCATGATACTGCTGCTTCTTCGTGATGTAGGTTCAACCAAAGGTCTACAGACACCGTCTCTCAACCCTCTCAAGGTAGGGGTAAGATCTATGTGCACCTATGGGATTACACTAGGTTTGTCATCGTTGTTGCGGATCCTTATGAAAATTTTGCAATATATTGTTGGATTTAACTTCAATACATAAATTTGCCACTTTCGATGTAATTTAATTGATCGGAACAGCTT
>DF365881.1:0-11599 GCA_000787875.1 Solanum virginianum
GGCTCTAAGAGACTCGGACACCCGGTGCAAATCAAAAAAAAAAAATTATCTTCGGTGTGTCTCCCATCAACAAAGCCTAACTCTCTCTTGCCTAACAGACCTAGTGCCATAGATCTGCTCCATAGAGCATAAACTTCAAATCCATTTAGTTGAAGGGAGATAAGAGAGCTACCTGAGTGTCATTTGGTTGAAGATATAAAGGATGATTGTGATCTATTCCAACTCTGCCAGTGCTATGAGATGTAGTTGAATTTGGAGCCACAGATGCATCTTCCATCGCCATTGATAGATCTCTTTTGATCTAGTTCTCCTCTCCCGCTGAATTTTGTTGAATTGAAGCTTTTCCGAAGATCACAACCTTTATTCAGCATGAACTTCTAATTGGAGCTCTGATCTAAGTTGCTCAAACTCTTCACTTTTGGTGACGCACCTATGTCGGCACGACATGGGTGTGGGTGTGGGTGTGAGTGTGGGCTCCGTGTCCGATTTGGTCAACCAATTTTAAGTACTTTGACCAAAACCGATGGGGAAAGTTTGGATGGTTTTAATGATTTTTGTAATCAATACAAAAGCTAAGGTGAAACTAAAGAAAAAGAAATACCTTTTATGTAAAAAAATTTATATCATGTCTTTTTCTTAAATCTCCTTCCACTATTCTCTTCAAGTTCTCCACATAATATTCCATAATTTAAATTTTATCACTCTATTTTTAGATATTTTAATTATTTTTAGGAAAAACCTCACACCCGTATCCATACATGGATCGATATCCCCGAATCTTAAAAAATTAGATCATGAAGGATCTGCCCTCTAGATCCGCATCCATATTGGACATTCGCAACCGAGTCCATATTGGACATTCGCACCCGAGTCCGAGCAACTTAGGCTCTGATACCATGTCAACTTCCATAGTTGAAGTTCTTTGATATCAATGGAAGAGAAGAAGCTAAATAGAGAATAGTAATCTGAAAATATCTCAAATTGATTCTATTCACTTTACAAAGTCTCACATAGGAGATATTTATACACTTGATCATCTTAGATGGTGCTTAGCTGTTCCTCTAACTAACTTCTTACCACCTCCTAACTGACTGAGATATCTCTAACTCACTGTAGTTACATCAGCTTGTATCTCTGCTCAATACTACTGCTTTTAAAATCCTTTCAGGGTTCCACCAGAAAAAGAAAATTGTATACAACATTTCTCCAATAAACGTATATAAATGAATTAAGTAAATAAAAACTGAGAATACACATCAAAGACACTGAAAACTGAAAATTGTGCAAACACTAAAGTTTCAGACAGTTGACGAAATAAAAGAACTTCTGGAATTAGTTTTTCGTATTGAATTTCTAGTTTACATGAATACCGTCAGTTGCAACAATGAATGAACCGATAATTAAATTCAAATCCTACCAGTAATGAACACTAAACCACTACCATAGCTAAATTCAAAAGGACAAAACACTCATGCTCAAAATCAACTAAAGAGAAATATAAAACAACATAAAAGTAGTCCATCAATTCCAAAAGATCGCAAATCAACCACAAACAAAACAACACCATTTCAATAACTATTCGATAAAAAATCAATAACATAATCAATCCGAAGATAATGAGGAAGCAGTTAAACCAAGACCACCACATCAACTATGCATCAAAGGTATATACATACGTGTGAACAGTATATATGTGCATCGAATCAGAGCTCAAAATCTAACCGGAAAATATAACTATGACGCCACCGGAGATCGAAGGAATTTGCCGAAAGGGTGATCGGAGAGCCTAGAGCCGATGAGGGCACGAGACGGTGCTGCGAGGAAGCATTGATGAGAGGAAGAGAATCGGGTGAGATGTGAATCTCTCTTTCCCCTTTTATGCGTTTTTCCTGTTTCCTCGAAAACCACCCTCGTACTTCTCACTATTTCCATTTTTGCCGCGGTAATTTGTTTTGTTTTTTCATTGCGGGTTATTGCAAATCTACCCCGACTACTTTTGGTTTTTGTGCATTTTTACCTCAAGTGCTTGAACAGTGATTCCCCGGGTAACAATTTTTCTACCTCTATGAAGTAATGGTAAGGTCTACATACATTCTATCTTCCTCATACCTCACTTGTGGGATTCCACTGAATATATTATTGTTGTTGTTGTGCTTGAATTGTAATTTGTTTTTTTCAAAGGGGGGAGGGGGTTGGGGTGGAGTGGTTCTCGATTCGAAAAAATAAAATTGGGGACAAAAATGCATTGATCGGAGCGGGAGGGGTTCTTATTTTAAGTGAATAAAGCATGATAAGTGCACTTTAATTAATTCATATAGTTGATTCTAATTAACTATCAATTGATTTACAATTTATTAATTATTTGTAATTTTTTTATAGTATTTTGCAAATAAGATTTTGAAAAATTTATGTTGTGTTCAGAGAATATAGATCTTGTTTGAAAAGTTATAATGTAATTGAAATTGAATGTAATTATATTGTTTGACATATTTGTTAGGTCAAATCATTGCCAAATTAGAGGAGAATTTTATAAAATTAGAAGTGTGTAATTGCACTCTCTTATCCTTACGAAAATTGAGAATTGGTTATAATAATTACAAGATTAGTTTTAATTCCTTTCTTTTTATTCTTAGTTTGATACGAAATATATATTTTCTTTCTATTATTTTAATTCCTTCCCCATTTTTTTTCTTGCCATTTTGGGAGCTATAAAGCTACAAGATTGGGTGATTCAAAGCTCCAATTTGTGAGATTTTTCTCTGGCAACATAGTGGTGTGGTCAGAAAATCCATTGGAGGTGTTAGTTTGAAGTAAATTCCTCCCAAAGTGGTTGTCCTTTCTCCTTTTAGTGATTTTAATTATTGGGTTGATTTCTCCTGTTTTAAGCATCAATTTGTGCCCATTTTGGGGTACAAGCTCTATAATGCGTTTAGAACTTTTTTACAAAGTCGATTGTGGGATTTCCGTTGTGGATTCCACATCCTCCTTTTGATCCAATTTTGGATCCATCTTCGAAAAATGCGATTTTAGTGTCAAAATATTCATATTGACGAGATGGTCGATGTTTTTATAGCATGACAACATTTGAAGGTGAGTCAAGCGTAAAAAGTTACAGGGAAGTGGACTTAGAGCACGTGTGGTCGGCTTCGAGGAAGGCTATGGTCTATTTTTTGTTGAGCTTTATAAGATATTATTTAGTATAAATTGTTTGTGGTTTGGATTGTATGTGATGGGTTAGGATTCAATTCTTTATTTCATACTTTTTTGTTCTCGATTTAAGCATTAGGCTGGGATAAATACATTCATATATTCCCCAAGTAGATGATAAAGGGAAAGAGAGAGCCAAGAGCCTAGAACGCAATAAAAAGAATTTCCTTCTCCGTGTAGGTTGAGTTGAATTACATTCACCCTCTCACTTCATTCGAGCTTCCTTTTCTACCCTCTCACGAGTTGTCTTTATGAAATTCTTAGTTGAGTTGAAAAAATTATTAATTATGCCTTAGTTTAGCCTTATTAGCCTATGTAGAGTGGTTGTCGATACTTCTCTTATGGTCATAGGCCTATCTTTAGTCCTTTTAGTGCTTATATGAAAATTTTCTAAGATTTAGTAACCTTTAATAGTATGGAAATCGTGATGTAGCCTATAGTGATTTTGTCATATCCCGGGAGGATACTCTTGGCATGATCGACACTTGAAGAACCATTGTTGATTCCCTAAGAGAACCATCTGGCCTCATCGTCACATCACTCTCAAAAATGGAAGAAAATACTCAAGAAAAGGCTATCAATAATTAAAGATCAGTAATCTAACTCAAATCGAGACAAGAAGGGAGGAAACTAGTCAGACAATATATCCAAATTAACAATCCCAAATCTAGTCTATGGAAGCCTCTATCTAAACTGCCTAGATGGTACCATGACAGGTCATGACTATCCCAATTGAAAAGAAATAAAAATACTCAACAAAAGATGAAAGGGCTCCTCCGAATAGCAAGGAGGGCTCACCAAATCTGAAAGCAAGATTTGGACTTCATTGATGCACTTGCTGAAGACCTCTATCACCTGTATCTGCATCAATAATGATGCAGGCCTAAATAGACATCAATATTGAATATACTGGTAAGTAAAATGGCTAAAGAAACAATAAAGCTCAAACACAACACAATCAACTAAGCTCAACAATCAACTCAGCAGTTCATAACTCAACTTAATAAATATGCATATGAGAAAATTATGCTTTGAAAATAGACTCAATGTTATGCAACTTGTTTAAAAACATTATATGCTCCATCAAGTATTGCTTGAGAATTTCTCTTAACTAATATCCAATCCCACCACCTTTAGTTTGGAGATGTACAACGAAAGCGACTGTCACGACTCAAGCTTAGGGCCTAGACATGACACGACATATGGGGAACCCAACGGGACCCCAAGCAAGCCTCTTAACATATCATTACACATCCTTGGTCGCAGATGCAATAAAATATAACAAAATATAATAAGTAGGGATAAACGGGGCTAAGGGACAACTTTCATATCATAAATATTAAAAGTCAAGAGAGAGTCAAGGCTCATAGTATAATACAAAACATGTCCAACAACACATCTAAAACTTAGATACTCAGCACGGGCTAAGACAAGCTACCACTTTTGATTCAAAGGAAAAAAGGCATGGATACCGGGATCACCCTCATAGTCAACATATACATAAAAGAAAGATAGTCTTAGAACATAGTATGGATCATAAACATCGTCACCAAACTCTCTTATCCTTTCATAGTCAACATATACATAAAAGAAAGATAGTCTTAGAACATAGTATGGATCATAAACATCGTCACCAAAATGGAGGACTCACCAAAAAACTTGAGAGATGTCGTACTAGCCACACAGAGGAGGATGATCAAGTGGGGCTCCGGTTCCTACATGCTGACATCATATAGGCATAGAGTATGCGTTAATACATTTGAATGTACTAAGTATGTAGGATGCAAGGCGACAAGTGATAAGCACCATAAACAAAATGCATAACATAGGCAATAGACAAGTATATAGCAATATAACATGTATGAATGATGCTTGAAGTAAAATCATGCTTATATAGAACATAATACATGTGTAAGGAGAGGCTATCAATAGTGAATATCTAAGGCCTATTACCCCCTTAGAGAGGCGAATGAGGTACGAACCCCTCAATGGGTTGATGAGGTATAAACCCCCCAACATGGTTGATGGAGTACAAACCCCCCAACGTGGTTATCAAGTTACAAACCCCTCGATATGGTTGCACAGGCCTATCACCTCCCAAGCGAGGCGATCTGAAGTGCTAGTGTAAAACCATGCAATCTAAGAGTATAATCATACTAGAAAATCCAATGTAAAACCATCAATAGATACTTGGTAACACCTTCAAACAATATACATCAAAATCCTTCATCAAATCTCACAATAGATCTTATATTCATAGCTCAAAACATGCTCAAAACATGCTAAAACAATCATAATTTCATGAAACCCCAACATAATGTGCAGTGAAATTCATAATAAGTAAGATAAAACAATCACAATTTCATAAACCCCAACATAATGTGCAGTGAAATTCATCATAAGTAAGACCCATGAGTAAATCAACTTTAAATCATACAATTTTAGGTAAAATAAAGCTTGGTCATCATGGGTGGAAGGAACTGGTGAAAGAAACCCACATACCTTAGCTTTGGAAAATAGCTTGATGAAGATTGGAGATGGAGACTTGGAGCTTGAATGATAACCTTAGAATTCGAATGAGTTTTGAGACTTGAAATTTAGAGATGAAATATTGTCTAAGTGTTTGAAAGAGCATTTGGGAATGTCTTGAATGATATGAGGGTGAAATAAGGCTAAGTATAAGTATTTTCATGCATGGGAACACTTAGGCCCAAGATCCAAAAGCCTTGGACCGGACAAGAAAAACGGTGAACAAAATACGTTGTAGCGCGCTCTTGGCGCGTCATGCCAGGGGCACGGATCGTCTCTAGAAATTATATTTTTGCGATTTTCAAATTTTGCTACGGTTGCTCTTAAATCAGGGATTGACCCATTTTTCACTCAATTTGACCCTCTGAACAAGAATACGAAGTTGGATTTTTGATATCGCGCATGAATTTTGAGATATATGGAAATTACGATTTCAAGCACTTTGGAGGCACATTTTCGAGCACTTTATGGGGTTATTTCAGTGACATCGTTGTCACGCCCATCAAATACTTGCCAAGGTAAGGGATAATCAAACTTTTCTTGGATCCAAAGTAAATGTCCATCTTTTTGGGACATGAGTCGCCCGAATTAATAATGCAACTATCCTATACTGACAACATAGTTTACGGGTTAAAGTAGTTATCTACTCGCTCCCATATTAGTGCTCAATACTCCTCCCAAGACTAAAACATGCTCATGTTAATCAACTCAAACTCATTTCTTTATGTTTTCTCCAATCAAACTTAACTCAATCACTCAACAGTTCAACTAATCTGGGTAATTCAATCATGCATACAATCAAGACTCTAGCTCAAACTCAATCAGAGTCATTTAGACTCCACTCAATCATGTTCATCACATAAAACATGTGAAATGCCAATCATATATCTATGTAGGAACAAGTAATAGGTTCCTCATGCTCAAATATGCTCAAGTCACTCAACTCAAATAATCAAAATCATGAGCTCAATTCAGTCAATACAACAAGGATTACATAAAATAATACAATTTAAGGTTCACATTGTAAATCATGAATTTAATACTCCAACCTCATATAACTATCAACTACAGTTATCAATTCATTCATATATGTTCATGGAGACTCGAAATAAGTACAAGCAAACTTGAAGATTAGAATTATGGAATTTTCACTACTCAATTCCTTCTCATAGTTCGACTCATGTAGACAAAGGGACACGTGGAAGAACTCAATCCAACGCTTTAGGATGTCTTACACACCTGAAATTTTGAAGAACGATCAACTTCCATGCAATCTTCAATCGCGTTCTCGGAACCCTAGCTTTCTCCTTTTCTCGATGCTCTCAAGATTTCTAAGTGTTGAATGAATAATATTACACTTAGGATACTGATAAAGGATCCAGAACAAGTCAAAAATATTGTGGATTTTAATTAAAAAGGATAGGATAGACAAAAGTACCCTTTTTAAAACTGCCGAATGAAACAACGAGTCCCTACCTATAAGTCATAGTCCCACTTACGAGCCATAAATGACCTCTCATAGATGGGAGTGCCCCAAATTTGGGTTAATAGATTGGGTCCTACCATCCACTTCCTATGGCCCGTGAAAGGTTTGACGAGTCATCTTGTTAATCATGGTTCAAGATTCAGAAATTTTGATTTTCTAGTACTCTGATTTATGAAACCCATTCAATGGGCCATGAAATGAAGTACGATTCATAGAAGGACTAGTACATGAGTTTCAAACTTGGAAAATATTTTTAAGTCACATAGGGAAACTACGAGGTCCTATCCATGAGCCATAGATCTTTTTATGGGTCGTAGATCGCCCTTCATGGTTTCTTCTAGTGACTTTTCTAAGTCATTTTTGTCATCTTTTCCTAGTTATTTACTCAAACTATGTGGAATGGAGTAGGGGATATAACAATATCTTCCCTTGGAATTATTCACCCTCAAATGAAAAGCAATCTGGAAACCTCATCAAGGCACAAATCCTATCATGGACTCTGACAATTAAGAAATTCACAATTCACTCATGCAATCCATCAATCAAGCAATTAGGCAAATTAAAAATCAACAAATCATCTATCGGACTCTAGGACACTATTGCTATTTAGAATCAGAATAGAAGAGGACTCAAAGAATAGGAATGAATCATTACCATGAACTCATTCATCATCAGCAGGTAGGAATAAATGCGGGTACCTAGCCTTCATATCCTCTTCTGCTTCCCAAGTAGCTTTTTCTATAAATTGATTTCTCCATAACACCTTGACAAAGGCAATCTCTTAGGTTCTCCACTTGCAAACTGACAATCAAGGATTTGAATGAGAATCTCCTTATATCTCAAGTTGTCCTTCACTCCAATACTCTCAACAGGCACAACCAACTGCAGATCTCCCAAACACTTCTTAAACATGAAAATGTGGAATACCGGATGGATAGCTGCTAACTCGGTGGTAGCTCCAACTTATAAGCTACATTGCCCACCCTTTCTACAATTTGGTAAGGACTAATGTACCTTAGACTCAAATTACCTTTCTTTCAAAATTGCATCACACCCTTCATAGATGACACCTTCAAATATACCCAATCATTGACCTCAAACTCTAAGTTTCTCCTCATAACAACAGTGTAGGATTTTTGTCGACTCTGTGCAGTTTTCAATCCTTTTTGGATGATCTTCACTTTCTCCATGGCTTGGTGAATCAAGTCTAGTCCAATCAACTCTGCATCACCTACCTTGAACCAATCAATTAGTGATCTACATCTCCTCCCATAAAGTGCCCCTATGGAGCCATCTGAATATTTGGATAGAAACTGTTATCGTAGGTAAACACAGTCAGAGGCAAATGATCATCCCAATTACCTTTGAAGTCAATGATGCAGGCCCTCAATATGTCTTCTAGGTTTATATAGTGCGCTCTTCCCAGCCATTGAGGGTGAAAAGCAATGCTAAGGTTCACCTTCAAACCCAAGCCTTTCTGGAAGGATCTCCAAAATTGATGCATACAATCAAGACTCTAGCTCAAACTCAATCAGAGTAATTTAGGAATCTCTCTTATATATAATTGGGCATAATCTTCTATGGTATCAGTCGTCCTCACTGCGAAGAAGTATGCAGATTTTGTCATCCTATCAATTATCACCCACATTGAATCATGTTGCTTACAGGACCTCGGTAAGCTTGTGACGAAGTTCATGTTAATCATATCCCACTTCCATTCTAAGATCTCAAAGTTCTGAGGTACTTCACATGGCCTTTGATGCTCAACTTTAACTTGTTGGCAATTCGGGCACTTGGAAATAAAGTCGGCAATGTCTCTTTTCATCCCGCTCCACCAATAGACTTCTTTCAAGTCATGATACATCTTAGTTGAGCTCAGATGGATCAAATATTTAGAGTTGTGATCTTCCTCCATGATTCTCTCGCATATTTCATCAATATTTGGAATACAAAATCTGCCTTGATATCTCAATACTCTATCTCCCCCTTTGGCAAAGCCATCATCCTCTGCTTGTGCACATCTGCCTTTGATTGTAGAAGATAGGATCTTGGTCTTGCTTCTCCTCCACCTCCACTACTAGAGATGATGTAGACCATTATGCATAAGAACTCTACCTCCCCAGATTCATCCAATTGAACTCCCAACCGTGTCAGTCTATGAACCTCTTTAGCTATTTCCTTCTTCCCCTCTTCGACATAGGAGGTATTACCTATAGATAGACTGCTAAAAGCATCAGTAACCACGTTAACTTTACATGAATGGTAGAGGATGCTCATGTAATAGTCCTTGAGCAATTTAAGTCATCTCCTCTACCTCAAATTAAGCTCTTTCTGGGTGAAGACGTATTGCAGGATTTTATGGTCTGTGAATACATCAACATGTGCTTCATATAAGTAGTGGCGCCATAGCTTGAGAGAAAACACCACCACAGCTATTTCTAAGTCATGGGATAATTTTTCTCATGCACCTTGTGTTGCCTAGAAGAATAAACAATAACTTTATCCTTCTGCATCAATACACATCCTAATCCCACTCTCGAGGTATCACAGTAAATGACAAATCCATTAGTTCCTTCGAGCAAGGTTAACATAGAGGTAGTGGTCAACCTTGTTTTCAATTCTTAGAAACTCCTCTCACACTCATCAGACCATTAAAACTTGACTTTCTTCGAATCAGTCTAGTCAATGCTGCAAATATGGAAAAGAACCCTTCAACGAACCTACAGTAGCAGCCAGCCAAACCTAAGAATCTTTTTATATCATTGGAGAGGTTGGTCTAAGTCAGTTCTTAACCACCTCAATCTTTTGAGTGTCCACTCGTATACCATTGCTTGAAACTATATGGCCTAGGAATGCTACATATTTGAGCCAAAACTCACATTTGGAAAACTTAGCATACAACTCATTATTCTTGAGTGTCTGTAAAGTAATCCCAAGGTAATTAGCATGATCCTCCTCATCTTTGGAATACAACACAATATTGTCAATAAACACAATCATGAACATATCAAGGTATTATCTGAATACTCTGTTCATCAAGTCTATGAAGGTTGCAACTGCATTTATCAACCTAAAGGACATCACTAAGAGCTTGAAGTGACCATATCGGATTCAAAAAGCCATCTTTGGGATGTCACATTCTCTCACTTTTAACTGGTGATAACCTGATCTGAGTTCTATCTTGGAGAAGACAGTGGCACCTTGAAGTTGGTCAAACAAGTCGTCGATCCTCGGAAGAGGATACTTATTCTTGATTGTTACCTTATTCAACTAGCGATAGTCAATACACATTCTGAGGGAACCATCCTTTTTTCTTACAAATAGGACCAGAGCGCCTCACAAAGAGACACTTGCCTAATAAATCCAAAAGATCTCTCAACTGCTCCTTCACTTCTTTTAACTCAGTGGGGGTTATTCTATACGTAGGAATAAAAATATGTTATGTATCAGGGAGGACATTTATCCTAAAAAAATATCCCTATCAATGGGACTCTAGGCAAATCATTATTGAAGATCTTAGAAAATGCATTGACAATCGGAACTGACTCAAAAGATAGAGTCTCTACATCATTAGTCTTAACTCGTATGAGGTGATAGATACATACCTTGGAGATTAATTTTCTAGCCTTAAGGTAAGAAATATACTTATCCTTAGGTACCACAAAATTACCCTTCCACTCTAGGGCCGGTTCATTCAAGAATTAGAATTTAATAGTTCGGGTCCTATAATCAATGGTGGCATAGTAGGCATCAAGCCAATCCATGCCAAGAATCACATCGAATTCAATCATCTCCAACCCTATCAAATCAGCGAGGGTATCCCTGTGATGGATGGACACTATGCAATATCTATAGACCCTTTTGGTTGGTTCGAATGAAATCACCAACAAGAGTAGAAATAATAAAGAGTTCAAGCAAGCATTCGGAAAGATTCACAAATCTACTAGTCACATATGGCGTCATAAATGAAAGGGTTGCACTCGGATCAAGCAATTCATAATGATGAAAAGTAAAAACTCAAAGGATACCCATCATAATATCTGGTGTAGCCTCTTGGTCTTATCAATTTCCCTTTACATACAGACGGTTTGTCCGCCGCCTATCCCTGGTGCAGCACCTCTCTAATTACCTTTGGCTGGTGGTGCTATAGTAAAAGACTTGGATATTCCTTCTAGAAGTATCCCATTTGAACACACTTAAAATAACTATTCCCTCACTCTCTACACTCTCTCAAATGTATCCTGCCACATTTTCCATAAGGTGGCTTCCCTTTTGAGCAAAGGGTCACACTTGATGTAGTATATAATGTTATGTAACTTATTTATAATATTATCTGCTCCATCAAGTGTTGCTTGGGATTTCTCTTAACTAATATCC
>DF365881.1:11657-23155 GCA_000787875.1 Solanum virginianum
CGGATTTCTCTTAACTAATATCCGATCCCAACACCTTTAGTTTGGTGATGCACAATGAAAGTGACGTCGTTGTCACACCTGTCCAATACTTTCCAAAGTAAGGGATGATCAAACCTCTTTGGATCCAAAGTAAATGTCCATCTTTTTGGGACATGAGTTGCTCGAATTAACGGTGTAACTATCCTACACTAGTAATGTAGTTTATGGGTTGAAATAGTTATCTACTCGCTCTTATATCGGTGTTCAATATTCCTCCCAAGATTAAAACATGCTCATCCTAATCAATTTAATCTCTTCTCTTTGTGTTTTCTCCGATCAAACTTAACTCAATCACTCAACAATTCAACCAATCAGGGTCATCAATCATGCATACAATAAGACTCTTAACTCAAATAGTCATTTAGACTCCACTCAATCATACTCATCACATAAAACATTTAAAATTCCCATCATATATCTATGTAGGAATAAGTAATAGGCTCATCATGCTCAGACATGCTCAAGTCACTCAACTCAGATAATCAAAATCATGATCTTAATTCAGTCAATGTAACAAGGACTACATAGAACAATTCATTTTGGGTTCATATTGTATCATAAATTTAATACTCCAATCTTATATAACCAACACACAGTTATCAATTCATTCATATATGATCATAAAGACTTGAAATAAATGCAAGCAAACTTGAAGATTAGAATTATGAGATTTTCACTACTCATCCTATTTGCAATTCGACTCATGTAGACAAATGGACGCATACAAACTCAATATAACACTTTAGGAAGGCTTATATACCTAGAATATCAAAGAACAATCAACTCTTGAATGATCTTTAATTGTATGCTCGAAACCCTAGCTTTCTCCCTTTCTCGATGCTCTCAAGATTTTTAAGTGTTGAATGAATAATATTACACTTAGGTTACTGATAAGGGGTCCAAAATAAGTCCAAAACATCATGGATTTTAATTAAAAAGGATAGGAAAGACAAAAATATCCCTCCTTAAAACTACCTAATGGAACCACTAATCCCCGTCTACAGGTCATAGTCCCACTTGTGGCCCGCAAGTAGCCTCTCATAAATAGGAGCATCCAAAATTTGGGTTACTATATCAGGTTCTATGACCCACTTTCTACGGGCTATTAAAGGTTTCATGATCGTCTTGTTAATCATGGTTCAAGATTAAATTTTTTTTGTTTTCTAAAACTCCAATCTACAAAACCTATTCCATAGGCTAGGAAATGAAGTACAGTCCGTCAAAAGACTCATACATGGGTCTCAGACTTATCAAATTTTCTAAGTCACATGGGCCAACTACGAAGTCCCATCCACGAGCCATAGATCTCTCTACGGACCGTAGTTGGCCCTTCGTGATTTCTTCCAGTAACTTTTCAAACTCATTTTTCTTAGCTTCTCCTGGGCATTTACTCAAACTAGGTGGAATGGAGTAGGGGATATTACATATTTTCACCTGGCTAGGATTGTGAGTAAATATTGCTCCTATTTTAGAATTAAGTGATAGATTCTATTATGTTTCCTCCATAACTTTTGGGAGGAGATTAGTTGTGCTTGTAATATTAGGAACATATTCTTAGTTGAATTTGGAGGCTATAGATTACCCTTTTGAACACTTATTCTTCATAATTTCCTTCTTGTTATCCCGTTAGAGTTGAGATTCTTTTGGTATTGTTATTGACTCGGCGGGGGATATTTGAGGTCTAGACCTTGATATTCATAATTTCCTTCTTGTTATCCCGTTAGAGTTGAGATTCTTTTGGTATTGTTATTGACTCGGCGGGGTATATTTGAGGTCTAGACCTTGATAAGAAATTGTTACCTCCCAGCACACTCAAGTGTATGTGGTCAAAATAAGTAATATAGTGGCCTTAAAGGACCTGATTATCAAACCCAAGGGATTTAATATAAATTGTTTAATATTCCAAGTTATAAAGCTTAAAAGGAGATAAAGAATTTATTTATGAAATTATGTACGAAAATAACCACACTTAAAATTAAACTAGTAAATATTGCAAATAAAATGAGATCTTCTTTTATCTTGTATGTTATTTATCCAAATATTGCGAGATTCCGGGATTATAACCTCAATGACGCCATATTAATATTAAAGTTAACACTTATGTTTGGGCAGTGGATTATTGATTTATAGGGTTGAAATTACCAAATCGGGGCTGCATACCTCCGTTTGTCTATTCCTATTGTTTGTCTAACTACATCGTTAAATGGGGATAAACAATATAATAGAAACGCATTAATAATATCTTTCTGTACATTAAATCAAGCTTGGTGTAAAGGTAGTTTTCACAAGTCTCCAATACACAAATCAATCTCATATTTTAATTGAACAAACTCCTTATATTATTATGTTCTTAAGCATTCCAACATCTTTCGAATTCACAATGCTAAATATATTCATTTCCATAGGTGATCAAGCTAAGAAATGTAGATTTAAATAATATAAAACAATCATGAATACCCATTCATAAGCATTAAAAACTCAAAGATTAACACATTGTCTATGGTATTTTCACGACTTATATAACCCACAAAATTCGATATTTTACGCGTTTTTCCTTAAGTTCGTGACACGCTTTAGTATTATATTAATAAAATTCAGCTTACAATATTGAATGGACCAAAAAGTCACTCATTTCATGCTACTGCGCAACGCGCACTACTGTATTTTGAGTTACTTTTTCCACCTAATTTGTTGACAACAGATTTCCTAGTGAATTAACACTGGTCCGTGACGCGCCTTGGTCGTGGACCAAGTGTTTGAAAATTTTCTTCCTTGTTTTCTTGCGCGGGTTGTCTTGTTTTGCTCCAAGTCTCATTCCGAAATCTTAAAATCTAATAAAATCAATAAAAACACAAACCCAAACCGTAATTTATCTAGTGTTGACAAAATACACAAAATCTTATTAAAATAAATAAAATTCTACGGATTTACCTTCAAACTTAATTTTATTTATGAGACTTTTGTTTATTTAGGCATATAAATACGCCTAAGTTCACCACCCCACTCTTAAAGCTTCGTTTGTCCTCGGGCAAATCAAGACACATGCATGTAGACACCTAAATAGTATGTACAATAAACTCTATATGCAAAACCTTTTTCAACCCAACATGAGCATTTTTCAAGCTTCCTAGCAACATCAACTTTAATAAATATTTTAATGAATAAATGCGGACTCATGCAAAATTATCGTTATAGTTCTACCTAGTTACTGCCCTAAGATGATCATGTACCCTCACTAGAAGAATTACCCATGCACTCAATTAAATTCTTTAGAAGAAGATTTTATTTGGGTACATAATCAACTCTTCATCTCACAAAAGAAATCTTATGTTGCTTCTAACTATCATAGACTTGCCTTTAATGTTTAAATTTTTCCTAGTTAGAATTTTTCATTCAAAGAATCATGTAGGTCTTTTAATTTGTTATAATGTAGGCTTAAGACTGGTGGGATAATATTTTGGATATGGCCGTCAAGGTTCATTTCCCGAGCGCTTAAGACTTACACTCCCCTGTTTTTCACTTCTTTTGCCCTTTTAATCTTTTTTCAGCATTCTTTATTTGATTCCACAATTTACATACTCAAAATTATCAACAAATATTAACAAACACATTATTTTTCTATTTTCTAATTTCTGATTTTTTTTTTCTTTTTGAATAGTACCCCCAATAATTTTTTTATTTTACTGTTTGGGTTCCATTTCAGTTGCTCGTTCGTTGACTAATTTATTCTCAAGCGCTCAAGAGTTAGGATCAAATATTGTTAGTAGTCAAAGAAGAGGTTCGGCTTGAAATGTGGCTAATGAAAAAAAAAGTTTATAGCTCAACGGGGTTAACTAGGATATTTTAATAAATAGGATAAAAAGGTCAAATTTATTTAGGTTACCAAAGAAATGTCTAGATCCTTTCCCTTAAATTTTAAAATCTACTAAGTTAATTTAACATGTCGGGCAAGTTCATAACATCTATAGCAACATAGACTAATAATTCAATTCACACTCACATGGCATATTTTCACCGTAAGGCAACACTAGCTTCACTATCACTTATTTCTCATGAATTCAAAAGTAAGCAGCTATTCATCAGTACAAATTTCAAGTTTAAGGTACTAAAGACTCAAGAATTTATGTCATCTTAGTTTTCATGGTTTCATATATAAGAAATATTTTTATATACTACCGACACTCTAAAATGAGACTCTATTTGACACATACCCTTAGGACGGTCGTCATCCATCCGTCATAGGATAATGTCACTCAACTATGACTTACCACAATAATTATACTAAATTGTGTTAACAAATATTCATAATAATTTAAAATATACTACATACTAGTAATCACATAAACAAAGAAACTAAGAAAGCTGTCCACAAAAAGAAAATTATAATCATGTCAAAATAAAACAACTGCAGTAGCAAAAATAATAGCATGTAGCAAGGTCATATAGTACCCATTAGCAAGTAGCATAAATATCCCCACCCCATACTTAAACAAGAGCACTGTCCCCAGCGCTAACCAAGAAGAACATGTGGAACGGGGTGTAACCGCTCAATCCTCCTCCGCCGAGCTATCATCAGCATCCTCTGCCTCGTCATCCTCCGTATCGCTTTTGTTTGCATCCGGGTCAGGGAGAATGTAATCATCAAATGGCTCCACAATCTAAGTTATGATACCCAACATCGCACGGGCATGATCATTGAGGGGATATTGGATCTCCACTTCAGCAATCTTCTCAGGTGTAATAAGGCGGCCATGCGCCCGTAGCATCAGTGATTGCATCCCGAATATGCGTGCCATGACTAGGTCGCTCTGCGGGCACACTTAGCTGTGGTGAGAGTAGGTGGTGTTCAGGCTTTGGTCCCTGAACAATGCTCTGACTATGCACGGAGAAGCCTCGATGTGTGGACAGTAGTTAAAAGAGTCATGGGCACACCTGCACATAGACACATCTCAGTAATAAGACTGCCAAAAACATACTTGCGGCCTTTGTGTGCTCGAGCCTTCCTTATGGCCGACTTTATTATCGACCCAAAATTAAGCTCCATGTCCATCATTAGTGCGTAGATGAGGCAAACCCGATCCCTGGTGACCTTGGAGAAATGCTATCCCGAAAAGAGTCCATGTGTCATGATCTTCAGCCACACACGGGCCTGTTTGTTCAGCTGCCTGAAAAAAAAGGTCTAAAGGAAGCCTCTGTATGTGTGCCTATCCCAACGGGCTGTGGACTGAGAGTCCGAGAGAGTGTGCCAGATGGCCTGGTAAGGAGGGTACTGGACTAAGGCATCAAATGCATCTGTGATCTCTAAGGGTGTCCTAATGATCTCATTAATGATCAAGGGGCTGAAATCAATGGTCGCACCTTAACTTGTCTGGTGCTTGCCTCCTTGCTCATATTTGCATAGAACTCCAGGATGATGCTCAGATTATAGGGTCGTGGTCGCTCGAACAGGAAGGTACAACTGGTATGCGAGGCACCTTTTGTATATGGATGGGTATGCTTGGTTGAGAGCCTCCACATCTATCGGGAAGTCCGGAAAGTACTTGGACTCGGAGTGGCTTTTGTACTACTTGAGACCAACTCTTTCGACTGCCATCTCCCTATTTGTCATTTGTCTCTTTTTATGTTTGGGGCCCTTCGGGACTGTCGGGATGTCCCGAGACCTTCTACTAGTAGGTGCAGCTGCAGCTCTGCTGGACTGACCTGATTGCCTGCCTTTAGAGGCTATAGAATCCTGCAAAAACATATAAGAAACATGAGTGTTCAGTAAGATAATTGGGACCCCACTGTTTAATATGGCAAACCTGACACTGATTTGGAAAATGAATAACAAGACGGTACTCAGACTTCCCAACTTTAGTCATTTCACACAGTCAAAAATTCAGATAGCATAACATGAAACACTACCCACACTATCCAGGTTATCCCAAGTGCAGCAGAGAACAATTTTAGTTTGTCAAATATCAATTAATTATATAGGTAGAATTCCCAGTCCCATTTTCCTTACAATTTTACCGCAATTAATAGAACCACCATTTGGTATTATGAGCAAGAAACACTAGTGACATTCATAAGTAAACATAACAGTGAATCAGGGCTTCTATTAGTTTACCAGTGATATAATGTTCATAATCCTAAAGGCATTCTCATTTTACCCAAATACAAAAGGAAAAAAATTCCAGCTAAACAAGTTCCATCAAGGAATCAAACTCTAAACACTTCGTGTTACTCAGTTTTAGATGGGAAAGCATGTGAGATTAAATATAGCAATCAAACATAATATCACATAACATCACACAACAACTTCACTTTTCACCCATTTCAACACAAAATAGTACTCAACCTTCCTGATTTTCTTATGATTAGATGCAAAATAAAAAAATAAAAAAAATAAAATCCATCACACAAAGTAGGAAATCAGTAGGTATAGTCTATTCATATCAAACAGGTCGAATCAGTCTTGAGTTCACAGTGGTAAGTGTGACATCATGTGAGTGTGAGTCTAACTATCAACCATATACTTCAATAAATCATGGTGTGCATGTACATCCCAAATCATTCCCATTACCCCACACTTAAGTCAAAGATAGTGAAAATAAAAGGGTACTCAGTCTTTCCCTCTTAATTTATTCTCCCAATGTGAAATGTTGACAGTATACTCATAATTGACAAGAAAAACAACTCACTTGTCATAGTCACATCAGTCAAATAATCCCAACTTTATTTATTCGTATTCCACCTTATTCAGTCCAAATTTTCCCCATTTACGCAATAGACAATCTCAATCAAGCTTAGTGCAAGAAAGGTGAAGATGAATATACCAACGTACTACATACCCCACCCCCATATAACTGATCAACCAGCCAAGGTGATTCAAGGTACACATGAAGTAATGAGAGAATCTATGGAAGAAGAATTAGTACCATGAAAGTGCATCACCAAAACATCCCAGAAATAGTCCCTTATTCATTATATCTTGCGCAAACTATCCAACTACTTCATTAAGAAAGACACAATATATGTAAGCGTGTCGAAATCCGACACTCCTAGACAGTGAGCTAGTATCAAACTAGGGAAAGGTTTAAAAATCAGCTCACCACAAACTATCTTGATACTTTAATTTTGCATAAATTTTCCGATAATAATACTTACAAACCACACTTAGAGTAAAAGAAGTGAGATTTTCCCAATTACCCTAAAATTCACATGAGTATCGATTTAGGGTTACCCCCCAGAATTGAAATTCTTGAATCAAGGGACTCCTCAAGATGGAATTTTACTAACATTTCAACACAACAACATCACATCACACACAACAATTTACACATTGCATAGAACTCCAGGATGATGCTCAGATTATAGGGTCGTGGTCGCTCGAACAGGAAGGTACAACTGGTATGCGAGGCACCTTTTGTATATGGATGGGTATGCTTGGTTGAGAGCCTCCACATCTATCGGGAAGTCCGGAAAGTACTTGGACTCGGAGTGGCTTTTGTACTACTTGAGACGAAAAACTTGGATTTGTTGAAGAAGAATTGGGTAAAAATGGAAAGGGGATTGGGTATAGTGGGGGATAAAAGGGTATTAAAATGATGGGGGATTAAATTAAAGGTACCGGGTCGGGGCGGGCGATTTTACACTTTGTAAAACAAATTTTTTTCTTCTTTTTTTGACAAGGGGTGCGCATCACGAAGGGGACGCGAAAACCCATCTGCCATGAACAGTAAAAAAAATTTCTCATTCGGTGCTCAGAAAAATTGACCTAACACCTAAATATGCTAAATTATGTTACAACAATTGATTTTGACCAAAAAATCCAAAAAATAACCAATGACTCAATGAGAAATCGAAATCGAAAAGTTGCACAGTTTTGACACCTAGCACACGCAAGTGCACGTGATCAAAACAAGTAATATAGTGGCCTTATTTAAAGGACTGGATTATCGAACCCAAGGGATTTATATAAATTGTTTAATATTCCAAGTTATTATGCTTAAAAGGAGATAAAGAATTTATTTATGAAATTATGTACGAAAATAACCACACTTAAAACTAAACTAGTAAATGTTACAAATAAAATGAGATCTTCTTTTATCTTATATGTTATTTATCCAAATATTGTGAGATTTTGGGATTGTAACCTCAACGACGCTGTATTAATCTTAAAGTTAATACTTATGTTTGGGCAGTGGATTATTGTAGATTCTGGGATTGTAACCTCAATGATGCCGTATTAATCTTAAAGTTAATACTTATGTTTGGACAGTGGATTATTGATTTACAGGGTTGAAATTACCAAATCGGGGTTACACATCTCCGTTTATCCTATTCCTATTATTTGCCTAACTACATCGTTGAGTGGAGATAAATAATACAATAGAAACACATTAATAATATCTTCCTGTACATTAAATCAAGCTTGGTGTAAAGGTAGTTGTCAAAAGTCTCCAATACACAAATCAATCTCATATTTTAAATGAACAAGCTCCTTATATTATTATGTTGTTAAGCATTCCAACATTTTTCGAATTCACAATGTTAAACATATTGATTTCCATAGGTGATCAAGCTAAGAAATGTGGAATTAAATAACATAAGAACAATCATGAATACCCATTCATAAGCATTAAAAACTCAAAGATTAACACATTGTCTATGACTACAACCCTAGAAAAAGGAAAGATTAGCCACTCATGCTAATCATAAATACAAATGTTACAGTTAGAGCCATAAGAAAATGATAAAATGAAGATGAGAACTGACCACAATTGATTTTCTACAGTAACCAGCCGCCTCCCAAGCTTCAGCAAAACTTAGAAAAAAATAGGTTTTTCACGATTTATATAGCCACAAAATCCGACATTTTACGCGTTTTCCCTTAAGTTCGCGAAGTGCTTTAGTATTATATTAATAAAATTCGGCGTACAATGTTGACTGGACCAAAAAAGTCACTTATTTCACACTAGTGCGCGATGCGCCCTAGTGTATTTTGAGTTAATTTTTCCACCTAATTTGTTGACAACAGATTTCCTAGTGAATTAACATTGGTCCGCGGCGCCCCTTGGTCGCAGATCAAGTGTTTGAAATTTTTCTTCCTTGTTTTCTTGCGCGGGTTGTGTTGTTTTGCTCCGAGTCTGATTTTGAAATCTTAAAATCTGATAAAATCAATAAAAACACAAACCTGTAGCGTAATTTATCTAGTGTTAATAAAATACACAAAATCTTATTTAAATACCTAAAACTCTACTGATTTACCTTCGAACTTAATTTTATTTATAGGACTTTTGTTTATTTAGGCTTATTTTATACGCCTAAGATCAAAAATCGATGGTATCTTTTGTTGTTTTTATGCTTTAGGAGTTAGGTACTTACAATAATACTTTGTATGTGAATGTGTGTCTTGTTTGGATGTTAGTGATGGCATAGATTGCATTGGCTATTCTTCATGCATAATTGTAGTACAATTCGAGGTGCATGCGTTGGTTCCTGTTATTATTTTGATAAAATTGACTATTTATCCCTACTATTGTTTTAATTGATTTTTTAATTGGTGTCATATTACCTTTACTACTTGAGACTTAGACTGTAGATATCTGGGATGTGCTCATTATATATTTGGAGCTGAGGCATCTGGGATGAGCTCATATATTTTTACTCGATCGAAGAGTCTCTGACCCTATTTGATTTATTATTTACGACCATCATGGTGTATCGGATCCTAGAGGATAAAATATACAAGTTGATATCTATATTGAGATATGACCTGAATAAAAATCAGGTAGGTATAAAGGGGAATTCTTGAGCCCCTCATGGAGATCCTAGAGAGGCGCATGGGACCTACTTTCTAACCGGGATGCGAAGTGAGCGTATATACCTTAGATTGAGACATATGGCACTGATAGTACTATTGATTTTTATTACATAACTCTCATTTATATATATTGCCTATCACCAACATATTGGTTTGTACTTGTCGGTAGTATGGGATGTCGTATGGGTTTTATTTGCTTGACATAGATCTATTAGGCACTGAGGCACTTAGTAAGGAATTGTTTGACTACATGTGAACTTGTGGCGGTATAAAGGGTAGTCTCTTATTTGAAAGTAGTTATTGTCCTTAATTTTCTTTATCTAACTTTTTTATGTAGGGATTGAGTTGGCATGGTCCTTTGGGCCTCTATGTGATATTTGTGTTTATTTTTATTAGTAAACTATCTCTTAGGTGTCCCTCTTTATAGTGTATCATTGTATTAGGTTCTGGGTTAGCACCACCAAGTACACCTCTTGTTTTCTTTGCTTGTTTTCCCCTCTTTCTCCCTTTCTTTATATCAGTTATCTCTTATTACAGGCTCCCACATTATTCTTTTTTAGTTGCTTGTGACATATGTTCCCTACTTATATGCTTTTTATACTTGCTTTATCTTTACAGCTCAGTTGGCGTATGCCTACTGAGTGTCATTTATTGGTACTCATACTATACTTCTGCACACTGCATATCATAGTATGATTTCTCGTTGCTGACTTGTATATCGTGCGGAGTAGCTCTTGTGATTTGGAGTCTTGGATGAGCTTCTGGCATTCACGACTGTCTATCTCTTTTTATTTTTGGCTAGGACTAGTCTTCATCTTGTATTTGGAGATGATGCGTACTTTTATTATTGTTAGTGTATTTGTATAAGCCTTGCGCTCCTTTATTTTATTTAGCAGCTTGACTAGTGACGACTGATACCAAGTCTTGAGATTTTATTTTTGTATATTGCTTTTATTCTCTCTTCCTCTCTTTCCTTATTATACCATTGTTGTTGAGTTTTTTTCTTTCACTTTTGCAAGCCCATTCCCTATGATTCCAGACTATGGATTAGGCTTACCTATTGATGGGTTGATAGTAAATGTCATCATGACTTGAGAAATCGGGTCATGATAGTCAAGCTTCCTTCTGATGGCTAAACGAAACCAAGGAATACCACGGTAAAAAAATAAAAGGAAGAAATATCAATGAAAGCTCATACAACTTATGGAAAGATCAACGAAAATTGTTAGAACCAGTACATTAGTGTTTGGAGTACTATGACCAACTCGAAGTCTAATAGTGTGCTTTTGAGCAATGTGAAGATTTTAGTTTGAATCTAGGTATAAGTTTATGGTTGTAAGCTTATGGACAAATTTCTTCTACAAGTGTACACTTACAAAACTAAGGATATAAGACAATTATACACTTAGAAAAAATTAGAGGAGCTGCTACAGTGAATTTCATCACTGCTGCTACAGTGAATTTCGTCACTGCTGCTACAGTGAATTTCGTCACTGCTGCTATAGTGAATTTCGTCACTGCTGATACAGTAACCCACCTAGAAAATTTGTGACTTTTGCTTCTTTCTTCAATTCTAAGGCTTCAAGCTTGGTATATGGGATCCCCCAAGAGTCGTAGAAGGTTTGGGTTGTCAAGGAACCCCGTAGATTTT
>DF365880.1:4284-15579 GCA_000787875.1 Solanum virginianum
AAGATAAGAAGGTCGCTTACACAGAGTGGTTAGAGTGTAGGGATGAAGATGAAAAACAAAAGCTTAAGGTAATCTATAAGACGGCCAAGTCAGAAGCAAATATGGTGGTGACGATTGCAAATTCAGTAGTGTTTGAGCGCCTTTATGAGGAGTTAAGTGATAAAGGTGGGGATAAAAGATTGTATCGGTTCGCTAAAGTAAGGGAGAAGAAAGCTCGCGACTTGGACCAAGTGAAGTGCATCAAGGATGAGGAGGGCGAGATGTTGGTGGATGAGAAAGGGAAGAAAACACAAAGAGTGACTAGTAATGAATAGCACATGGCAATATGTAAATATGATACAACTAACACATATAAGATAGATAATGAGAATGCAGAAAAAGAAAATGCAGATAGTAATAAAGAATAGGGACACTATGTAAGCAACAATAACATAGATTTGTGAAGATATTAATATCAATCCATACTTGAATAAATAAGAAAAGTTTGAAATTGTCAAACACTGAGACCACCAGAAATATAGGAACTAAAATAACATTTAACATGAAGTTACGTACCCTTTTTGTCTTCCTAAAAGAGACATTAATCTTCTTCTCTCTCATTGATATTGTCTGCCTATGTTGATATAGGATTTGAAAATCTTTAATGTAGTGAAAGTTGGTATGATTTCACTACTAATTGAATAAAGAATTTATCTAGAAGAGGCTTAAAAGTGAAAGAAAAAGAAATAGGATGGAAGGATTTTGTATGATACTGCAGAAAAGCATTGTGTTTGCTTATAAACAAAATATGTAATGGAAAACTATTAAAAAGTGAGGGGATAAAAGTAAGAAGTTTTCTTAAAAAGGAGAATGGGAGGAAGGAAAGAGTAAAAAGGGAGGGATATGGACAAAGGAAACACCTATTCAGGTTTGGTGAACCGGTAACTTTAGTGGCTTTTGGGTTTCTTTTTTTAAAAAAAATGATGTGTTTTCTTAAATAAGCAATTAAAATTGTTAATTTTAAATGGTAAAAAAAATATTTAAAATGTTAAATAATCAACCTTGTTTTAGAGAGTATTATATATATATATATATATATATATATATCGTTCAAACTCAAATAAATTTATAAAGATATATTTTATTTAGTATAAATGACTTAGTTTCTTAAACTATAAGAACTGTGAATCATTTCAATAATTGTAAAAACAATCTAATAGCCATGCAAGCTATACTAAAAGAAGAAGAAGATTTTTTGAAACAAATTGAACATATAAGAAAATATTTTAGTGAAGCAGTGCTTAATATAAGTGAGAATTGAGATAATGACACTGATTCTTTTGTTTTAAACTTCTATCTAATTAATTAATTAATTAATTAATTTAAATATGTAAGTAATCACTTGCTATTTATTTTTTAAATATAAGTCATTCTTAATATTTTTTAAATAAAGATTAACAAGGAGTAACGTGTCACGACCCAAGTCTAGGAACTAGACATGATACAGCGAATGATAAGTCTGAAGGCAACTCAAACAAGCCTCTTAGCATATCATATACACATCCTTCATTGTGGAAGCAAAATAAGATAATAACAAGAGTTAATTATAAAGATGGAAGTGGGACTAAGGGAAGTTTTTCATAATCATAGAAACATAAGAAGAGTCGAGCTCATAAGGACATAGACTATGTATGTATGCTAAGGTTGGTGGGTGGCTTAACCGCGGTGGTGACCTTGTCGGCCTGCATATGTATATATATATATATACATGTTGTATCCTCTACTTAAGAATGAAGCAGGGACCAAGACACTTCCCAGGCTCACCCTCATGATAAAAAGTATTCAGCATAAGGAACAAGTTTCAACATAGCATGCATAAAAAAGATATTTTTCTCGGAGTTGAGGACTCACCAAAAGCTTTCTTCAAGAATCAAACTAGCCACGTGGAGAAAGATGATTGATAGGAGCTCAGGTCTCTACATGGTAACATCATGTAGTCATAGAGTATGTGTTAGTACATGGAATGTACTAAGTACGCGGGGTGCAATACAGCAAAGACATAAGTCATAATAAGCAAGATGCATAATCATAATCAATGGATATATACTCAATATGATGTATGAGCAATACTTGAAATGAATCATGCATGAAAAACATTCAACTTGCATATATAATATATATATTGTTGGGATGCAAACTACTCCTACATCATTTATGGAAAGAGCAAATGACCAACTTATAACGTTGAACACAACCCCATTAGTATGAGGCCTTTTGGGATATGCCCAAAAACAAATCTATGAGGGCTTGACCCAAAAATGGACAGTATCATACTAATACAGGATTGGGGTGAGGGTATGCGCAGTCCCTACAAGTAGTATCAGAGCCTAGGTTGGAGGACCAGAGTGATAGACCGACATGTGCAAAATTCTCGATATGTATACAAGATCAAAGATCTGTAAGGGTATCTTATATCAAAAGTCTTCTTGTCAAGTAGTGGTATAGGTGGCATATCTCATTAGGTAATAATGGCGGTGCAAGATCATTTGGCAGATCAGATAGTGTAACCTAGCAATGTGGAGGTCTACGGTAATGCCTTATGTTGAAAGTCTTTTCGACAAGAACAAATGGTCGGGCAGCATATTTCGTAGGTTATTGCAGCTGTATAAGATGGTGGCAAATTTGAAATTGATAATTGCTGGAGAGAGGTCATGAGATTGTATGGTCAAAGTTTGAGGGGAGGTTTGTTGGGATGTAAACTCCTCCCACATCGATTGTGAAAAGAGCAAATGACCAACTTATAAGGTTTAACACAAGCCTATTAGTATGAGGCCTTTTGGGATTTGCCCTAAAACAAATCTGTGAGGGCTTGACCTAAAGTGGATAATATTATACTAATGCAGGGTTGAGGTGAGGTTATGCATGGTCCCTACAATCACTTTTGGTTTATAATCCTAATTGGAAAAGGATTGGAATTGTTCTATTTGAAGTTGGTTTTGGCTTAAGGAAAAGAACAACTTATTATCTATAATTAAGATAACTTTTGATAGAATTATTCATTGCTCAATAGTATTCATCTTTGAGAGATATTATCACATAAGAGAGGTCTTAGAGAGCTTTCAACAAGAGACAAAAGAGAAGAAAAGGGTATTTTTCGCAGCAGTTTTTTCTCTCTGACCAGCAGCCTTCAAATTGCGTCTCCCGATTCATTAACCATTCAATTGGGCTGAAATTTTGATTGAGTGTGTCCAACGTCTTGTCTTTGATTTGAATGGTGGATATCGGATTTAGAGGTCAGTAACATCTAATTTTGGGTCCCGAACAGTAGCTCCGATTTGGGTGTTTTTCTTCCTTCTTCATTTTGTTGGTGTAGCTATTGCTTCTTCGTGCTTGGTAATTGTTGTGCAGCCACTAAGGAGAATATTTGTAATATTCTTATTGTTATAGTGGAGCAATTTGGATCTCGATGATCCCGTGGTTGTTACCTTCGTTTTGAAGGGTTTTTCCATGTTAAATTTGGTGTTTTTTATTTTCTTTACTTTCGGGTTTTGCATCCTTCCATCATAATAAGTGGTATCAGAGCCTATGTTCAGGTATATCGAACTAGTGGACTGTGTCTTATGAGAAGTTCCTAATGTGACAACAAGACCAGAGATCTGCAGGGATGTCTTATGTTGAAAGTCTTCTTGGCAAAGTGGTGGTCAAGCGGCGTGTCCCACTTGTTGCTAGTGGTGGTGCAAGATGGTTAGAAGATCAAATGTATTATTCCTGAAGAGGAGGTTATGAATTGTGTGGTCTTGGTTGAGGGAGAGGATTGTTGAGTATGACAAACCCCATCCACATTGGATGAAGAAGAATAAAAATGTACCAATATATAAGTGCTCACCCAACTCTATTAGTTTGAGGCCTTTTGGGATATGCCCAAAATCAAATCCGTGAGGGCATGGCCCAAAGCAGACAATATCATACTAATATAGGGTTGGGGTGTGGGTACGTGCGGTCCCTGCAGATATATGCGATGAGACCTTAACTGACATAGACCAAGTGAGCTACTACTTGGGATCCGAGGCATGACACCCCCTCAGTAAGGTGTAGAAGCTATGATTCCCCTTCGATAATGTGTGGTCTACTTGCTAAGGTAAACCAAACATGACCCTACTTTAGGGGAAAACATGAACTGGATGGATCCTTTAATAAAGCCCTTTAAGGGAAAATATAATCCTATGGTGATACACAGATTAGAGACTAAAGACTTTATATAAGGACCCCTTGCTTTGAGCCCCCACCTTAAGCCTCAATCGCTGCTAAGTCTAATCCTATGGAATACTTAAAATAATTATAACTTTAATCATAACATGAACTTGTAAGAAACAAGATAACATGACATGAGTAGCTCATTCACATGCTTGACCTCTACTAGTGAGCTTAACTTGAATATGAGGAAAAAATAGTAAGCATGCTTGACCTCTCAACTTGGAATGAATGGCTCTCATAAGGATAAAATCTTGAAATACGGCTCAACTTGTTACTTGTAAAATTATAGATACCTTTTATAAATTGAGTATATGCTTGGGAGCCCATAATTATCTTGAAAACGCTTGACTTGTAAAATCATGCAATAATTCATCAACAACTTAAGAATTCTTGTCATGTAATTTAATAAAAAAACATGGTAGATTCATGACACTAGTTCAAAAACATGCAACTCAAGAGTATAAACAAGAAGGAGTAAAATCAATTCATTTCATAGTCATTCAAATCAACCCACCCATATTGTAGTAAAACCCTCATTTTGGGTATCTTGAAATTCATCTCAAAATTCACAATAATTCATAGTTTTCATACTTCACATCATGCATAAGTTCAGTAGATATACATCAACTCATGGGATGAGATTAAAACAAATATTCATACATAATCAATCAATACTTGATAAACCCCAACATAATTTACATTCATAATTTATAATAAGAGATACCCATAAGTAATATAATTTTAATTCATGCAATTTTCATAAAACTAAAAGGTTAGGCTCCATGGATGAAAGGACCCATGGATGAAAATCCACATACCTTAAACCTTGAACTTCATGGTTTAGAATTGGGGAAGACTTGAAGCTTGTGATGGGTCCTTAAGTTCCAAAATTTGTGCTTCAAATCCTTGAATTTTAATGAGGGATTTGATGATGTATTTGGAGAGGTTTAGAGATGATTTTGTGAGTTCTAGAGTTGAAGAATGACCAAGTATAGAAGATTTCACGTTTTAATGGGCATTAGGTTATTACGCAAATGCCCTTGAACTAAGTTGGAAAATCAGGGCACAAAATGCACTTATCCGCGCCCTTGGTGCGAAGCAGACCAAACGCGTAGACCAAATTACACAGTGGCGCACCCCAGGCGCGTCGCGACCTGGGCACACAAGGCCACTGGAATTCGTTCCATTGTGAAAATTGTTTTTCGCAACGGGTCTTTTAAAATCTAGAGATTACCATTTCCCACTTAATTTCATCCCCTAAGTACAATATGAAGTCGAGAATCATGCACAATTTATCATATATTTGGAAAATACGATTATAGGGCATTCAGAAGCACATGAGGGGTGTTTCTTAACATTAAGCTAGCATTTGACTATAGATTTTGAGCTAGATTTAAAGATTTATCTAAAAGATATTTTAGGTTTCAATAATTAGTTTAGATTAACTTTTTAATGATTTACTCTTGCATACCAATGCAACCAATCAAGTATAAGATATGTTCATATTAATACAACCTTTCCAGTATGTATGTAATAGCAAAATAAATGACACATGATATGTACAATAGCCATCACATCAAACAAGCTAAACCATGTGTATCAACTAGTACCATATGACCATCATTATATCTCATATTGTCATTATCTCATCAATAATTAGAATGACAATGAAACAGAGCATTACAAGTATCTAAGTAAGCTCATAATCTCAAGTTTCTCACAATTATCACTAATTAATCACTAGACTATCCAAAAGTTATCACAAATCCCATATTATCATAATGATATCCAAAATTAACTCAATTCTCATGACTTCATCTCAATTTATCAATAGGATTTACATTTACTCAATTTTCGGCATAACCGATATTACATTACCATCAAATTCTGTCATATTATGCAATTTGCTCATAAATCAATTTAAATCTTATAATTATCACATTAACATGTCCAGTAACTCAAATTCAGTTCCAAAAAGGTTAGCTGAACCTACCTCGATGCTGAATTCACACTCGGACAAGCTTTCAATCAACTCGAATCTCCAAACAGTCCCCATATTGATCAATCACTATCAAAAATAGATATCATATGTCAACAGGTGAATTTTGGTACCCATATTAGCATGAATTAGGCTTAGAGGCAAAATATTCAAAATTAGGGCTAAAATACATATTTTTCGAATTGACAATTGACTTTAAAATCAGTTTCTCTATGAAAAATAGAGTCTATGGGTGAAAATCACACTAAAATTGAGTTCAAATTGAATGAGAAATCATCATTTAATGTTTTGAATTCATAGGCTAAAAATTTATAATTTTGGACATTCAAAATCCTGAAATTCAAGGCAAAATCAAGATAAAACACATGAAAAATAATTAAAATAGTGTTAGAAACACTTACCCAACAAAATCCTTTGAAAATCCTATTTCAAAATCTCCCCAAAAGATTTGAAAGTTCCAAAATAGGGTGTAAATAATGACTCCAGTTATCAAAAACACTCTATAAATGCAAGTGGTGTCCCACAAACATGGAGAAGGGATGACTCAAAGACCTTCGGGAACGTGGAGAAAGGGAAATGCCATAACACCTCTGTGAGCAAGGAAGGTAATAATACCCAAACCTCTGCGGATAAAGAGAATAATGGTGACTGCACTAGATACCAGATATTGCAGCAATACTCAACCAAAATCAGAACACAGAAAGGGCACTTGGAACTCATTTAGAATTAGAATTTCACAAATCAAATATGTATCCATACCAGAAATAACAATCCAAACTCAATGGAATAATTAATTAGAATTTGAGTTTGAGGTCTCCATGATATATTTACTCATGCAAGTCAAATAAACTTGTTTAAAACTCCAAATACCAAAATTACCCTTGACAACTCCAAAGATTATGATGAGTGATGTGTTGTCAAAATACAACACATTTGAGGCCTAAAATAAGGGGTTTTGTGAGTTCTTAATATGAATTTTTATGGTTTTTTTGTATTTTTACGTTGTTCTTGTAGAAAAGTTGGGTTTCATGATTTTGGAGAAAAATTGCAAATTTTGCTAAAGCATATGACATACGAGTTCACGTAGGAGTCGTAGCCTAAGTTACAAGTTGTAGGGTGCTATTGTAGCAAGAAATAGAGACAAAAAAATTTAAAAATCTGCTAAGTGGAGGTCAACTCTACGAGACCATCCTACGAGTCATACATCTTGTTACGACTCGTAGAAGTGTACTCATAGCAAGAATTAGAGATCTTTAACTTTGGATCAACAACTAAAGGCCTAGACAACGAGAGGAGTATACAATGATTAGGGTTTTGCATGTATTATCTATTTCCGTTCATTATGATTGTTGTTTGGTGGTGGCCAACACCAAACTCCACCTACTATCACAATCCCGACCAAGGTAGTGATGAATAGGAAAAGGGAAGTAGATGATAAAATTTGATTGATGTGTTCTCATCTAATCAACCAAACCTGACCAAGGGGAGGTTGATTGGGACTATTGGTAATAGTTAGTTGGCATGCCATGTTCTGATATTGTGAAGGTAACCTGACCAAGGAGAGGTTGACTGGGACAATTAGTAACAGTTAGTTGGCATGCCATGTTAGCCAACCAAGCACTATGGTAAAATTTGACCTTCACTTTCGCAAGAGGGTTGGAAGAACCTAAGTTACTGTCCTGCATGCGAATCTCTAATTATAGTTATGTTACCTAGGGTAATTGATTCAAAGAACCATGGGGAACACAATTTCCAAGTTAGCCCTAAAATTAAGTATTTTTCCGCATCTTCGCATAGCATTTATTTTATTTTGTTCTAGAAAAAAAACCAATTTAGAGATTTTAGTTATAGATACTCGAAATGATTGATTATGAATTCTTATAGTCAAACCCTGTATTCCCTATGGATTCGATCCTAAGCTTCGGTTAGGTTAATTGCTGATAGCGACCACTTTCTTATTGGAGTGTGAACATCATCAAAAATTATGGCACCATTATCGGGGAATACCACTAGGTTTTGACTTTGTTTCACTATTAGTTAGTTCTAGTGTTAATTTCTAGATTCTCTTATATTTTACTTTTATTTTTATTTTTGGTGTTTGGTTTTATTTGTAGGGTGTACTAGGTTGTATGCCCAACACAAGGAGCCAAGGCAATCCCTTAGCTCTAATTAATTTGGAGATCCATTGACTTTTTAGAAGAATGACTCAAATGACTGAAAATGTTGCGGTTGAGGAGGAGATAAATATGAACAATGATGATATGGGAAGAGAGAAGAATCCACCACCGAGGGATAGCATGCCACAACTTAGGGACTTCAATGAAAATGCTTATGGATGGAATCAGTATTAATTGAACCCTATGGCAATGGACATTATCGATGCTATAGTACTGTTTCCTTTACCAGCAGATGCTAAGTTCGAGGTATCAAGTGGGTTGCTCTAGATGCTCCAAAACAATGCTTTATTCATAGGGATACCTTCAAAGGATCCCCATCGTCATCTTCAAAATGTCATCTTTTTGTTCAAAAGTGTCATGGGGACACAAAATATCTCTATTGATGCTATTGGATTGAGGGTGTTTCCACTATCATTGACTGGCAATGCCACTGCATGGTTGTCTGACCTTCCTCCGAGTACCATAACAAGTTGGGCAGAGCTTCAGAGAGTGTTCTTAGAGAGATATATTTTGAGGTCAAAGAAACTGAAACTCAAGGACAAAATAAATAACTTTGAGCAATTTCCTGGAGACTCTCTAAGTACGACATGGGAGATTCACCAAATGCATAAGGATGGTCCCGACCATAAGATTGTTAATGATGCTTTGGTCAAGATTTTCTATAGAGCACTTAACAAAAATAGCAAAGCTTGTGCCGACACGATCATAGGAGGTGTTTTTCTTGACCAGCCATTTGAGCTAGTAGCCACAAGGATGGAGCAAGTGGTAAAATCAAATAGAGCATAGGGTTAGAGTGAGCATGGTGTAACAAAGAGATCTTGTGCAGTTACCACCAATAGTGAGCAAGCAAAAGTTAATGAAGATATCATGGAGCAACTTGCTTAACTCCGTACGGGCATGGACTTGGTTTTGAAGCAAAACCAAGCAAGTGTTCAAGCGATAACCTATCAACCTCTAAAGACTCCTGTGTATGATAATCCATTCTTTGATGAGGATGCATGTTTTGTAAGCAACCAAGCGGTGGGTTTTCAGAACAAACCCTAAGAGTTCAATTCGTACTATTGGAGTGTTAGACCTCGTATTGTGGTACATTGGAACTATTGCAAAATTTAGGACCAAAGAGGTAATATTGGAAAGATTTAGGACCTAAGTGTCATTATTGTAAGATTCAGGACTAAAGTGATATTTTGGAAAGTTTGGAAACTCAAGTAAAATTTTTATAACTTGGGATTTAGGACTCATATATCCTTAATTGGTTTAATTGGGAAAAGTTTGGAGACCAAAGTGTAGTTTCTAGGACTTGGGATCTTGAAGAAAAAATCTAGAGAGTCCCACTAAGTTGTGTTATATTGTTATTGGAACACATGTGGGGGTAGGACCAAATCAAGGTCTATATATGTATATGCTTCACATGTAAAAGAGTATGATCCTAGCACTTAGAAAAAAAATCACACCAAGAACACCCTCTCAATAGTGCTCTCAGGTTACTATTCATGGGGAATTAAAATTTGCATTTTTTGATCCTAAAATTATTTTGATGGTACAAGCATAGTATATTGAGTCTCCTGAGTAACGTGAAAGTGTTGGTTGGCCGAGAAAACACATTGTTTTATGGCTTTGGCGATTTGAATCCTCTTAAGGGGATAGAAGGTATGATGAATTCTAGCTTGGTTTTATGTAAAGTAAAGATTATATGCTTTATGTTGTGTTATTTTGTTAGAATTTATGAATTGATGCTTGTAGTATAACATAATCAATTATGAAATTGAAGAAAGTATTTGAAATCATTCATAAGCATATGTAAACATGTTGGGGCCAAATTGGTACAAGTATGTATATGTAGTATTATGTTGTGTTAGAATGATGAATTGATGCTTGTAGTATAACATAATCAATTATGAAATTGAAGAAAGTATTTGAAATCATTCATAAGCATATGTAAACATGTTGGGGCCAAATTGGTACAAGTATGTATATGTAGTATTATGTTGTGTTAGAATGATGAATTGATGCTTGGTTGGAATGATATGATTATTGTAGTGTGAAGGAATGGGTGGAAATTACCTAAATGTATAGGTTAGTATGATGTCCAGATTTTTGTAATTATGATAAAGTGAAGTTATGTAGTATATTTGTTGTTATATTGGAGTTGGAATAGATTCTGGATATTGTGGGTTGTTGATGTTGTTGTTGGCTGATTTGAGCTGAGTTGGAATCTCGGGGTAGCATAATTTTAAGGGGAGGTGCTGCCGAATTTTTCATAGGATTAAGGGTAAATTTGGAATTTAGTGTTAAGAAATCTTTAGTTAATTATTTAACATTGTTATGGATTATTTGTAGACGTTGGACGTTCGGAAGAGTTAGTCAGATTAGCTTGGCGTTGGGATTAGTTTAACGAAGGAATTGAGCTATGTAAAGCATTTGTTTCTTTGATATGACTTAGTAAACTCATTATCGTTATAAGTTTCATAGAATTCCTCTTACTTTGTAATTTGGGCTCAAACATATTCTATGTCCGTTTTTGGTATTCTTATAGAAATTTGCCTATATTTTTGATTCTTTGATACTTGAAGTTTATAAATTGTAACAATATGTAAGAATTTGATAAGTTTTGGAAGGATTACTTTTTAATAGTTTAGGAGTTAAGGTATTACCTTCTTAACATACAAAACCGCTAACCTCGATACCATCATCTACAAATCAACAGTACAATACATGACATACCTATGTAGGTGTTCTGCGCCTCATGACTAGGAAAGAATGTGTAAGATGGTTCTATTCTTTTAGTGTGTGAAGATATAAGAGTGTGTAGATTGATCCAGTTCTTTCTGAAATAGATAAAAGGATATATGTCTATTATGGTGAAAAATCTGGCTCTGTGGTTGG
>DF365880.1:48050-60062 GCA_000787875.1 Solanum virginianum
TCTTCAGGAGATCGTAGACTTGCTGGCCTTGATATTATAGCACATGGTACGCAATGCTGACCTTGCAGAGGGACCTCATCAACTGGCCTATGGTAATCTATTAACCCATGTCTTCAGGGCTTTTCAGGTTCCCCTTGGCGTTGGGAGGGCCTTAACTAAGAAGGACATGATAGATTGCCACACTGCCCTCGAGTGTAAGTGTGCCCCTCCTGCTGGTGCTGCTTCTGCACCTGTTCCACCAAAGTCTACTGGAGACATTACTCAGCTTATGTAGGAACTTTGTGAAGCTCAGGCTGATCGAGCTCGTCTTCACGCTATGGTTGATGATATTCAGGTTGAGGTAGCATGCCTCAAGGATCGGTTTCTGTAACAGCAGGTGGACCATAATTAGCGTGTGGACTCCCTTCTTAAGCTCCTGGTAGCAGGCCCCTCCTTTCCTCCCCCTTAGTCATTCTCAAACCTTAATTGTACCTTCTTTTGACTCTGCTATAGACTATTACTTTTTTCGGATATATAATTTCTTTTATGGATGCTCATGCAATCGTTGGTGCTTGCTTGATATTTTTGCTGTGGATATCTATTTCTTCCTTATTCTTCCTTCTTTCTCAGTTTTAGTGCATTCATGTTCATTGTTGTTTCTAGTTTTTTGGTCTGCTCATGTTCTTGTTACTTAACGTGTGCTACTGTTTGTTATCTTTTTGTGATGTCAAAAGAGGGGAAGTTATGCTTTGAATGTTCTTGTTAATGCATATAGATTTGCCATTATCAAAAAAAAGGAATTTGTTAGAATCTTTGCAAGTATGACTATATTGTTTTGATGATGACAAATGATGCCAATAGCAGTAGACTGAGGAACCAAGTCCAATATATGTGCACCAGTGAAGACATGCAGAGTCCCAGTCGAAACCGGAGTGTTGTTTATGGAAACGGAATTAGTACAAGATATGGTGAAGCAAGTAGCTTTGGAAAAGGAGTCCTTTATGGAAAAGAATGGTGTACCCTACTCAAAAAAGGATTCCAACATGTAAGGTCTCTAGGGTTCAAATAAATACAATCATCAACCCTAGAAGATATAGTTTTTGTAATATGAAATCGGCAAAAGCATTCATCAAAAACACTGGCACTTGGCGAGAGCACTCAAGTAAGATCTAGAGTTAGGTTTTCTTGATTGTTCAAGTCTGTTTGACAATCTTCTTAGATTCTTTGTTTAGTGACAAAAATTGTAAGAAGTTGTTTTGTTTTTCTTGTGAGAGTTGTTGCTTGAGAGTGGGTTTGACTCTTGAGTGTTGAGTGTGTTGGAAGAGTTATAAGTTGAACATAGCTCGTTTGAAGTTAGTGAAGTTGTTGAAATCCGATGAGTGTAGTTAGTGGTTGTTTCTCCCCTGACCAAGGATTTTTTCCACTACAAGTTGTTTGCCTTTTGATTACTGCTTTCGCAAATGAGTTAGTATTGTTCTTTGATCCTGGTTCACTAGAAGTTCAGGGGCACTAATCCTTTCAATATAGACTAAAGTCATCACATAGAATTTGAGTAGGTTTACATTTTAATTTATAGTCATAGAAATATTGAATCATCTAAAGTAATTGAGCACAACATAAATCAATGGGTATATATTCTGCCTCTATTAATTGTTTAAATTGAAACACAATTTTGCTTCTTGCTAATTTAAGAAATTAAAGAATTTTGAAGATTTAACATGTACCCCTAGTGCTTTTTCTATCATTACTGTCACTTGCAAAATCCCACATCTGAAAAACTTTTAAGATTAATTCTAGGAGAAGTTGGACACCATAGACCTTAAGAAATTTTCCAACACAATATCAAATTATTCTTTTTACGACAAATAAATGAGATTCTTTAGGAGCTGACTAAAACCTTGCACATTTATAAATACTAAAATAATGTATCGCCGACTGGGATTAAAATATCAAAGAGATCATACATTGATATTTTGTATCATCTATGGACATACCATTAGTGTCCATATTCAGAGAGCATATAGGGCTCATAGGAGTTCCTAGAGGTTTTGTATTGCTTATTCTAGACTTGTGGATCAGTTCTTTAGAACACTTACTTTGATTAATGAAGCTACCTTGTCAGATTGATGAATTTGTAATCCAAAAAAAAATTAATTCACTCGTCATACTCATTTTACACTTCACATGAAGTTCATAAATTCCTCACATAAAATAGCATAAGTACTCCAAAAATGATATCATCCACATATATTTGAATTATGAGATTTTCAGAGAATGATTGTTTAATAAATAATATAGTATGTATTTCCCCTCTTAAGAAATCATGTGAAATCAGAAAATTACTTAATTGGTCATACAAGCACAAGGGGTTTGCGTGAGACCATACAAAGCCTTGCATATTTTAAAAACATGATATGCAAATTTAGGATGTTCAAAACCAAGAGATTGGTTTATAAAAACTTCTTCAATAAGTCCATCTGAAAAAGCACTTCGGCATTCATTTAATTTAAAATCTTTAAAAGCAGCATATGCGAGGAGCATATGAATAGATTTTAACCTAACCACAAGAGAAAATATTTCACCATAGTAGAATCTTCCTTGTTGAGAGTAGCCTTGAGCACCTACCTTGATGTTGGTTTATATAACTTCACCTTCTTTATTTACCTTGTCTTTGAAAATCCATTTGGTACCAATAATTAAGGGTTTTTCAGACTTTGAAAATAATGACCAAACTTGATTTATATCTAATTGATCCAATTCTTCTTGCATAGCATTTACCCATTAAGAATTTTTCATAGATTCATCAATTTTCTTGTGTTCAAGTTGAGATATAAGAACAATGTTAGCACTTTTCTTGCCAGAGACTCTTGTCTTTATTTCTTAATTTGGATCTCCAACAATGAATTTTCTTGGATAGTGTCACACTTCGGGAGGCACACGAAGACTATTGCTAGCCTCTGAGCGAACCACTTGGCCTCATCGTCACATCGTACTCAACAGCGGAAGAAATAACTCAAATAGATACAATATTATTAATCAAAACTCACTCATAATTTTAAAAGAACAAGCTTTGAAATTATACAATACTTTTCACAAATCACTCACCCGCTGTCTATGAAGCCTCTACTCAACAATCCATATGGTGCCATGATAGGTGATAAACACCTCAAATTTAAATAGTACTCAATAAAATATAGAAGATAAAAACAAAGGCTTCTCCGGAATGTAAGTAGAGCTCACTAACTCTGAAGTGCACAATCTGGATCTCTGCGATGCATGGGCTGGAGTCCCTTATCTCCAGTACCTGTATCATGAAACGATGCAGCGCCCAAGGTGTTAGTACGTGAAATGTACGGTAAGTTCAATGGCTCAAATATAATAATAATAATAATAATAATAATAATAATAATAATAATCTCAAGAATACTCACCTCAACTCCTCAGCTCATGCTCAGCTCAGTACATAACAATTTAGAATATTTGATACTATCAAATAATATACAGATATGCATAGTGAAAGTAAACTCAAATTTGCAAATTTCATGCTCAATCAAAGTTGATTAGGAGTTTCTCTTAACCGAGATACCTCCCACCACCATGAGTTAAGTGATGTACAACGAATCGGTATCATTGCCATGCCCACCCTATACGTGCCACATCATAGTACAATCAACTCTCTCTTGGATCTAGAGTAAATTTCCATTTGCGGGACAAGACTCACTAGAACAATGATGTATGACTATCTTACGTTGGCAACGTAGTTCAGTGGGTTAAAGTAAAAGTATACTAGCTCCCTGCTCGGTGCTCGATACTCCTCCCATGACTTAAACATGCTCAAATCATTATGTAACTCAATCCTCAATACTCAATCAATCAACTCATCCTCAACCTCATAGAGTTATCTCAATTCATCTCAAAGATTCATCATTCATTCAATTACATACAAGTACTCAAATATAGTCAACTCAATAATCGTGTAACTTATCATGCTCGACTCAATTCAAATGGTCATGAATTCATTTGATCACATAGAACTATTCAAATATATTCAACTCAATAATCATGTAATTTACCATGCTCGACTAAATTCAAATGGTCATTTGGACTCTTTTAACCTTACTCATCATGTTATTTAAAACAAGTTTATAATGTAACATGTTTTCATGTTCAACCACTCAAATATTCTCAATTTGCTATATTATCCTCAACTTAACTCATATAAACTCTTTTCTTATAGAACATAAATCTTAGGATATAATAAAATTTCAAGTAGTAAAATGCTCATGTAATAGCAAAAGAATAAATAAGACTTCCTCATCAACAACTTCTTTTAAATCTCTAACTCAAGTAAATAAAGTAATATGTAGGGTCTTTCGATTTAACTTTTATTCATCAAGATAAATTTATCACTCATCATAAATAATATTCTCATAATAAAGTACCTAAAAGTACACCAAAATAAACTCATTTATATAAAATATCTTATTATAAAAGATTTAGCAAATAGGAGCAACTTAGAAGAATAAAATTGTCGAAGCTCTACACAATAAAGCACCTCCTTCAGCTAATAAAACTCTCAAAATATTAAACACTCTATTTTGCTTTTCTCATGATGTTTCTTGTTTGCTCGTCTTTGCTTAATATGTTTTTTTTTCATTTCTGTATATCTCTTGAGCACTAAACTCATCCTATATATAGAGGATCTGTATGCCTCTTCATGATCATAAATGGGCACTCTGTAAAGCAATTAGCCCTTACTACATTAAAAACTACATAAAGCACACAACACTAATACAAATTGCATAATGCACAAATAACTAAACAAACAAAACACAATACAAACAACATTATAATCACCAATATTTGAAAAAAAAAAATAAAATAGACAGATAGACCATTATTATCACATGCTGCTTGATAATATTTAAAAATGCAACTACAATCCCCCTTTTTTTAAAAAAAAATCCTACTTACACTATTCCAACTCAAGTAGGCAAAATTTTGAGGTTTTACATTATCTCCCCTTGGGATCATTCATCCTCAAATGAAGAGAATATAGGTTAAGGCACGAATCATCTCATGTACTTTAATAATTAATTACCCCTCAATCTCCCCTTGGGATCATTCATCCTCAAATGAAGAGAATATAGGTTAAGGCACGAATCATCTCATGGACTTTAATAATTAATTACCCCTCAACTGACTCATTTAAACCAATCAAATAAGGAATGCAACAATTATAATAATCACATCACATTAATAAGTCATACCAATCCTCACTCGAACTCTAAAACTCTATCATATCTATGAATGAAAGAAAAACTCAATGAATAGGAATATAGAAGGAACTATTACTGTCAATTCTCTCTTCATCCGTAGACTGGAATAAGTGAGTAAGTCATACCAATCCTCACTCGAACTCTAGAACTCTATCATATTTATGAATGAAAGAAAAATTCAATGAATAGAAATTTAGAAGGAATCATTACCATCAATCCTCTCGTCATCTGCAGGCTAGAATAAATGGTGGTATCTCGCCTTCATGTCCTCTTCCTCCTCTCAAGTAGCTTCTTCTATGCATTGAGTAGACTGGAATAAGTGGGGGTATCTGGCCTTCATATCCTCCTCCGCCTCCCAAGTAGCTTCTTCTATGAATTGATTCCTCCACAATCCCTTAACAGACACAATCTCTTTCTTTCTCAACGTTCAAACCTGGCAATCAAGGATTTGGACAGGAATCTCCTCCTAACTTAGATTATCTTTTATCTTAATGCTCTTGACAGACACTACCAAACATAGATCTCCCAAACATTTCTTAAGCATAAAAACTTGGAAAATCGGGTGGATAGCCGCTAATTCTAAAGGTAGCTCTAACTCGTACGGAACTTTGCCCACTCTCTTCATGACTCGGTAAGGATCAATGTATCTTGGACTTAGCTTTCCTTTCTTCCAAAACCTTATCAGTCCTTTCATGGGTGACACTTTCAAATATACCTAATCATTGATCTCAAACGGTAAGTCCCTTCTTCGGACATTCGTATAAGATTTATGTCGACTCTATGCAATCCTAAACCTCTCACGAATGACCTTTACTTTCTCTACCCCTTAGTGAACCAAGTCTTGTTCAATCAACTCTGTTTCTCCTACCTCAAACCATCCAATTGGCGATCTACACCTCCTCTCATAGAGTACTACATATAGGGCCATCTGAATACTCAAATGAAAGTTGTTGTTGTAAGCAAACTCTATTAAAGGCAAATGGCCATCCCAATTACCCTTAAAGTCAACATTGCATGCTCTTAACATATCCTCTAACATCTGAATAGTATATTATTTGAGGGTGGAATGTTGTACTTAGATTCACCTTAGTATACAATCCTTTCTGGAAAGATCTCCAAAACTGAGAAGTGAACCAAGATCCTCTGTCCGAGATAATGGAGAATAGAACTCCATGCAACCTCACAATCTCACGAATATACAACTTGGCATATTCCTCAGCAGTGTTAGTTGTCTTGACTGCCAAGAAGTGATCAGACTTAGTCATTTTGTCTACTATTACCCAAATCAGTAATGTTGCTTTCGAGACCTTGGTAAGCCAGTAATGAAGTCCATATTGATCATTTCCCACTTCCTTTCTTGAATTTTGATGTTCTATGACAAACCACTCGATCTTTGATGCTTAACCTTGACCTGCTGACAATTGAGACACTTCACAACAAATTTCGCAATATCCCTTTTCATCCTATTCAACCAATAGACTTCTCTCAAGTCATGATACATCTTGGTGGAGCCAGGATGGATGGAATACCTAGAGTTATGTGCTTTCTCAATGATCCTCTCTCGAACATTGTGAAAATCGGGAACACACAATCTGCCTTGATACCTTAATACCCCATCTCCCCCTTTGGCGATAGCCATAACCTTCTGCTTATGTACATCATCTTTCAACTTCAATAGAACAGGATCTCTTTCTTATTTTTCCTTCACCTCTGACACTAAAGATGAAGCAGACCCATTTTGGACATTCATCCTCCCTCATTATTATCTTCAAGTTGTACTCCCAATCTAGCCAGTCTATGCACCTCTTTGACCAAATCTTTCCTTTTTTCCCCCACATGGGCAGTGCTCCCTATGGATATCCTGCTAAGAGAATCGGCAACCACATTAGCCTTACCTGGATGGTAGAAAATGTTGATGTCGTAGTCCTTGAGCAGCTCAAGCCATCTTCTTTGCATAAGTTAAGCTCCTTCTGGGTGAAAACATATTGTGGGATTTTGTGGTCTGTGAACATATCAACATGCACTCCATATAAGTATTAGACCAAGATCTTGAGAGCGAACACTACTGCTGCCAACTCTAAGTCATGAGTGGGGTAGTTCTTCTCATGCACTTTGAGCTGTCTAGAAGCATAGGCAATAAACTTCCCTTTTTGCATCAACACACATCCTAATCCCACTCTCGAGGCATTACAGTAGATAACAAACCCATTAGTCCCATTGGGCAAGGTCAACACCGGTGCAATAGTCAACCTCATCTTTAGCTCCTGGAAACTTTTCTCACACTCGTCGGGCCATTAAAACTTGACCTTCTTCTATGTTAGTCGAGTCAATGGTGCGGGTATGGAAGGAAATCTATCAATGAACCTTAGATAGTAACCAGCCAACCCCAGAAAACTTCTTATCTCAGTCGGTGAGGTTGGTCTTGGCCAATTCTTAACTGCCTCAATCTTTTGAATATCCACCTAAATTCCATCCCTAGAAACCACATGACCTAAGAAGGCCATGGATTTGAGCCAAAATTCACATTTAGAAAACATAGCATATAACTCATGATCTCGGAGCATCTGCAAAGCAATTCTAAGGTTATTGGCATGCTCCTCCTCATTCCTAGAATAAACCAAAATATCATCGATCAACACAATCATAAACGTGTCAAGATACTGCCTGAATACCCTATTCATTAAGTCGATAAAGCCTGCAGGTGCATTTGTCAACCCGAATGACATGACCTAAAACTCAAAATGACCATATTGGGTTTGAAAAGCTATCTTCGGGGTGTCACATTCTCTCACTTTCAGCTGGTGATAGCTTGATCTGAGGTCTATCTTGGAGAAAATAGTGGCACCCTGAATTTGGTCAAATAAGTCATCAATTCTTGGAAGGGGATACTTATTCTTAATTGTCACCTTATTCAGCTAACAATAGTCGATACACATCCTCAAGGAACTATCCTTCTTTCGTACAAACAAGACCAGAGCGCCCTATAGAGAGATACTTGGCCTTATGAATGCTTTTTACAACAAGTCCTTCAGCTGTTCCTTCAACTCCTTTAACTCTATAAGGGCCATTCTACATAGCAAAATGGAAATCCGCTTGGTGTTAGGAAGAACATCAATCCCAAAGTCGATCTCCCTATCAGGAGTGATTCCAGGCAAATCCTCAGGAAACTCATTTACAATCGACACTGACTCAAGAGAAGAGGCCTTAACATCATCCAATTTAACTCGCACAAGGTGATAGATACATCCCTTAGAAATCATTCTTTCAGCCTTGACGTAAGAAATATATTTACCTTTTGGCACAACAAAATTTCCATTTCACTCAATAACAGGCTCATTAGGAAATTAGAATCTAACCGTTCAAGTTCGACAATCAACTGAGTATAGCAGGCATAAAGCCAATCCATACCAAGGATTATATTAAAATCAACCATCTCCAACTCAACTAAATCAGTAGAAGCATCCCTACCATAAATAGATATCACATAGTTTCTATATATTCTCTAAGCTCGAATACACTGACCAACAGTAGTAGAAATAGAAAATGGTTCAAGCAAGCACTCAGGGAGAATCTCAAATCTACTCGCCACATAAGGAGATACAAATGACAAAGTAGCACTAGGATCCATCAAAACATAACAATCAAGAGTAAAGACTTGAATCATACCCGTCACAATATTCGGTGCATCATCTTTAGGATCCATCAAAACATATCAAGAGTAAAGACTTGAATCATACTTGTCACAACATCCGGTGCATCCTCTTGGTCCTGTTGATTCCCTATTACATCCATATAGTTTGTCCCTCCACCTGGTATTGGTGCAGCACCTCATTGGTTACCCTTTGTTGGTGGTGTTGTGGTAGCAAATTGGGCCTTATTGCTCCACATTAGACACTCTCTCTGAAAATGACCCGGCTGGCCATACTTATAGCAACCATTCTCTCTATCTCTACATTTTCCTATATGTATTTTGCCACATTTCCCCGAACATGGCCTCCTTTTAGAGCCAAGAGTCACGCTGGCTTGCGAACCCTATGCTCTAAAGTTTGGCTGGCCTTGGGACTTTTGATCATGCCTGTGGCTTGAAGCTGGTGCACTAGCTGAAGATGGTGCATAGTTGGAGGACCTCTTTTGGAAGTAGGACTTATCTCCCTTACCCTGCTTGTGCTGACTAGACTCAGGCCCTGCTGACCTTGCCTTCTTTCTTAGATGTTCTCCTCTATCATTTTTCTTGTCCTCCTTAGTTTCCTGAGCATAAACCATTAACCTCAAAATATCCATATCTGGAATTAACAATGCCGCCTTACATTCTCTCTTTATATGCTTACCTAACCTAGATATGAACTTCCTCATTCTTGCTCTCATATTTGGGATTATCTCTATAGCGTACCTGGACAGCTAGATGAATTTCCATTTATACTCCTTCACCATCATCCGCTCTTCTTTCAGATTCACGAACTCCTCAACCTTCACCTCTCTTAACTCTTAAGGGAAGAAGTGATTAAGAAAGGCACTCTCAAATTCATCCCAAATGGTAGGCTCAGCATCATCACCTCGATTCTCTTCCCACTGATTGTACCAAACATTGGCCATATCCTCGAGTTGGTAAGCAGCCAGCTCTTAGTCTTAGTCACATGCATGGTCTTCAACACCTTCCACATCTCATCAATAAAGTTCTATGGGTCCTCTTAAAATTTTGACCTAGTGTAGACAGGTGGGTTCATCCTCAGAAAAATGCCTTAGCCTGGAAACAGTCGTGGGCTCTTGAAAGCAAGAGCCAAGGGCTGATGAACCCTGACTATCATTCTAAGCAGCTACTAAAAGGGTAAGCATAGCTATGGCTCCTTGAAATTTAGCCTCTAAAGTAGGAGTAGGTGGGGCAGTAGGTGTCACAGGAACACCAATGGTCCTAGGCGCTCAGCCTCGACCCGCATTTCCATTTAAGAAGGCACCTCTGAAGTAGGATCCTCATTAATGCTAGCTGAGGTATATGTCTGGGTTACTACACATCATGGTGGCATGATATACAATTGTATAACACATGAGTCAGAAAAGAAATTTCTTGAGTTTTAAACTCTATCGCATGAACTCAGATCATAAGAAAGGGTAACAATTCCTATTGTGCTATAGTTTCCTATTTATGAAGTGTGCTATCTTCGGGGTGTCACATTCTCTCACTTTCAGCTGGTGATAGCTTGATCTGAGGTCTATCTTGGAGAAAATAGTGGCACCCTGAATTTGGTCAAATAAGTCATCAATTCTTGGAAGGGGATATTTATTCTCGATAGTGACCTTATTGAGTTGCCGATAGTCAATACATATCCTGAGGGACCCATCCTTCTTTTCACAAACAGCACCGGTGCACCCCAAGATGATTGGCTAGGTCTAATAAAACCCTTCTCCAACAAATCCTTCAATTGTTTCTTTAACTCTTTTAACTCTACCTCGGCCATACAGTAAGGGGGAATAGAAATGGGCTATGTATCGGGGACAAGGTCTATACTAAAATCTATTTCCCTTTCAGGAGGACACCGAGAAGGTCATATGGAAAGACATCAAGAAACTCATTTACAACTGGAACCAACTCTGCACATATACATAGTGAAAGTAAACTCAAATTTGCAAATCTCATGCTCAATCAAAGTTGCTTAGGATCCATATAGTTTGTCCCTCCACCTGGTATTGGTGCAGCACCTCATTGGTTACCCTTTGTTGGTGGTGTTGTGGTAGCAAATTGGGCCTTAGTTTCGTCCAGTCATACCATGAGATAGGTGATGTACAATGAATTGGCATCGTTGCCACGCCTGTCTTATACATGTCATAGCATAGGATGATCAACTCTCTCTTAGATCTAGAGTAAATGTCCATTTGCAGGACAATAGTCACCAAAGCAATATTGTATGACTATCTTATGTTGGCAACGTTGTTCTGTGGAATAAAGTAAAGTAAAAGTATACTCTGCCAGTTATTGTGGACTGTTTGTACATGTTTGGGTTGTTAAAGTATTCCTATATTTTACTGTTGCTATATATTGTTATATATTGTTGTATATTATTGTATATTGTTATTGTATATTTCTTACGCTTGTGTAGTTTTTTTGCTTACTATAGTGGGTGCTTACTGTTGACCTATTTATTTGGCATAGAAGTTACTTATTAGTGAGTTTTTTTAGGTTGTTTGTCATCTACTTTGATTGTTTCCATATAGTTGGTTATTCGAGTATTATACTTTATATCTACTATTTACAATGTTGGGTTGTTTTGTTAGTTATCATTTTATCATATTTTCCGGGCCTACATAAATTTACTATATTGTTTGTAGTAGTTTGTTGGCATTGTTTAGTATTCCTTATTTATAAAATTGCAAGTTTATAGTACTATTATATGTATTATGACCTGTACTTATTTATAGAAATTATCAGTTTTGTAGTTTAGTGACGTCAGGAGATAATGGTGGACTAGGGTTATGTCATCAGTCGGGGTTGAAAGTAAGGGGTAGGGGCGGCAAGTGGGTCATGGGCTTATCTAAGTTAAGGATAGTATTGTGGAATATAGGGTCACTAACAGGGAAGTCCATAGAATTAGTAAAATGTTTCAAAAGAAGACATATTAATATAGCATGTGTGCAGGAGACCAGATGGATAGGTACCAAAGCAAGAGACGTGGATGGGTTTAAGTTGTGGTCCTCGGGTGGTTCTAGGGATAGAAATGGTGTAGGTATCTTAGTAGACGAAAATCTCAGGGATTATGTGGTT
>DF365880.1:62165-78824 GCA_000787875.1 Solanum virginianum
TTGGTTTTAGGAGCTACGCAGAGGGGTAGAGGTAGACCGAAGAAATACTGGAGGGAGGTCATCAAACATGATATGGCGGAACTTGATCTCACTGAGGACATGACCCTAGATAGAAAGAAATGGAGGTGGCGAATAAGAGTAGTATGCTAATTGGTGGTAGGGTTAGGTGGTTATCTGGTAATGGGGTATAGTAGGGTAAAGGAGTAGTACTATTTTATTACTTGTGTGGTCATTATTTGTTGTTTATGTGTTTGTGTTAGTTGTTGTTTCCTTTCTTTTACTGTTTGTCATATCTAGTTTATTCTGCTTATGGGTTTTTGAGATGAGGGTTCCCAGGAAACAGCCTCTCTACTTCTATGAGGTAGTGGTAAGGTCTGCGTACATTCTACCCTCCCCAGATCCCACTTGTGGGATTCCACTATGTATGTTGTTGTTGTAGGGTCTTTCGATTTAACTTTTATGTATCAGGATAAATTTATCAATCATTATAAATAATATTCTCATAATAAAGTACTTAAAAGTACACAAAAATAAACTCATTTATATAAAATATCTTATTATAAAAGATTTAGAAAATAGGAGCAACTTACAAGAATAAAATTGCCGAAGCTACACACTATAAAACACCTCCCTTCAGCTAATAAAACTCTCAAAATATTAAACATTCTATTTTGTTTTTCTCAAAATGTTTCTTGTTTGCTCGTCTTTGCTCTATATGTTTTTTTTCATTTCTGTATATCTCTTGAGCAGTAAGCTCACCCTATATATAGAGGATCTGTACGCCTCTTAATAATCATAAATGGGCACTTTGTAAAGCAATTGGCCCTTACTATATTAGAAAACACATAAAGCACACAACAATAATGCAAATTGCATAATGCACAAATCAATAAACAAACAAAACATAGTGCAAACAACATTATAATCACCAATGTTTGAAAAAAAAAACCAAAATGGACGGACAGAACTTTATTATCACTTACTGCTTGATAATATTTAAAAATGCAACAACAATCCCCCTTTTTTAAAAAAAATCCTCCTTATACTATTCCAATTCATGTAGGCAAAATATCGGGGTTGTTACAGATAGTTAGGTTTACTTCTCCATTCATTTGGAATAGCATCAACAGTGAGTTGATTTCCTCATGCATCAGTTAGCTGATTAGGGCAATTGACTTCCTTGGAGGACATAACAACACTTTGAGTGTTTTGAATTTCAATATCATGTGCGATGTTTCTTTCTCAGTAATTTTATTAGAAATGTTAAAAATAATATGATATAAATTCTTATATAATAGAAGCTTTTCAATTAGTGATTCTATAGGATCTGTTAAAATTTGAATAACCAAGAAAAATTCCTTCATCACTTCAAGGATCAAACTTTACAAGGTTGTCTATACCATTGTTATGAATGAAGCATTTACATTAAAAAGGATGAAAATGTCTAATGTTAAATTTCTTTTCATTCTACAATTCATATGATGTTTTTTTCAGAATGAGTCTAATCAGACAACTATTTAGTATAAGGCATGCTGCTCTTACTGCCTTTGCCAAAAATTGATGAGTTAGAGAGTGCTTACAAGTCATGATTCTTACCATGCTTTGAAGAGTTTTATTTTTCCATTAGACCACTCCATTTTTTTTTAAGACATCTTTAACAAGAAAAATTATGAGAGTAACCTTATTCATTGCAGAATTGTTCAAATGTCTTATTTTCACATTCTCCATTGTGGTCGCTCTTTATGGAGGTAATATAGTATCCCTCGTCTCTTTGAACTTTCTCACAGGAAAAATAGCCCAAATAAAATGAGAGTAATAATCAACAAATATGAAAGAATACATTTTTCCTCCAATACTAGTTTGTCCAAATAAATCCATATGAAGTAGGTTTAAAGGCTTAGAGATAGATACAATATCTTCAGGTACAAAAGAGTTTCGAGTTGCTTACTCATTTGGCATGCATCATAGATATGATATTTTGTGTAATCCAATTTTGGTAGGCTACAGTTCATGTCTAGCAAATTTTCAATTAATCGCATGTTAGTAGGTCCAAGTTTCTTGTGCCAGATCCATGGCTTTTCAGAAATGAAGGTTAAACACATGTGTTAGGTAGTTCCTTTGATAGAGTCATGTATGTACACACTTTGTCTTATGTATTCTGTAGTTTATTTGATAGAGTCCAATATGTACACACCTTGTGTCTCTATTTCCACAGAGAATACCTTTTTCAGAGTTGTCTTCGATTATGCACACCTGTTTTTGAATCTTACTTCCAGTTCCGAGTAGAATAGTTGTCTTATGTTCAGTAGATTGTACTTTAATCCTTTGATAAGATAAACCTTAGTAATATTGTAAGACTCGTTAAAAGAGGTATTTACTACACCAATGATAGTCCCTACTGAATTGTCATCAAACTGAATCTTTCCAATATTAAAGTCTGCAACAAACTTAAAAAGTTCTTTTGTTGCCTGTCATGTGATTTGAACATGCACTATCCTAATAGTATTTTTCTTTTGATTTTTTTAATTAAACTTTGGCCGATGGACCATTTTATTAAATTAAATCATCTAGCCCAAAAGGGCCGTTTACATTGTAAACTTTAAAAAAAAGTCCAAGGCTCGGTCCATCCATCCACCGCCTTAGCTATTATCTTTTGAAAGAAGCTAGTGTTTCCTCAAAGAAACTCCTCGACTTCAACTCTCCATCTTCTGCAGCGATGTTCTCTCCTTGGGTTCCCAACCATCAGTTCTCTCTTTGCCATTTTTGGGTTAGCAACTATCTCTACCTCATCTCCATGGTGTACTTGTATTACAACTCTTAAACGTGAGTTGCATTTCTGTTTCCCCATTAGTTTTCTAGCTCCTTGTTGGCTTACTGACCGTTGCTCCTTGAAAGGTGTCCTGTCCGGTGAATCTATCTTAACAAGGCAAGGACTTACAAAAATCTTCAAGTGGCAATCCTCTAAGAGCTAACCAGTTGACTCGCATCAGCAAGTCAAATGAATCTCAAAGTGAATATTTTAGTTTCTCTAGCTCTGAAAAGCTTGTCTTTTTAATTCTTGTCATTATAATGGAAAACTTAAACGAAAGTACTAGAGATGCAGATTTGGTTATTCAAATCCTTAAAATGGGGTTTGGAAACTCAAAGTTAAGCCCAATTGGGATTTTAAAATACCCACTAACAATTGGGTACCTAAAAGAGAATAATCAACTACATGAACTGTAATGCTTCATTTGTTAAGGTAGATTCACCGGACAGAACACCTTTCAAGGTGCAGCAGTCAGTAAGCCAACAAGGAGCTAGAAAACAAATGGGGAAACTGAAATGCAACTCACCTTCGAGAACTGTAATACAAGTACACCATGGAGATGGGGTGGAGATAAGGTGTTGACCCAAAAATGGCAAAGAGAGAACTGATGGGTGGGAACCCAAGGAGACAACATCACCGCAGAAGATAGAGAGTTGAAATCGAGAATTTCCTTTTAGGAAACCCTAGCATCTTTCACAAGATCATAGCTCAGGCGGTGGATGGATGGGTCGGGTCTTGGACTTGTTTTATGTTTGCAATGTAAACGGCCCCTTTGGGCTAGATGATTTAATTTAATAAAATGGCCCATTGGCCAAAGTTTAATTTAAAAAAATCAAAAGAAAAATCGTACTAGGATAGTATGTCTTCAAATCACATTACATACAACAAAAGTCTTTTTAAATTTGTTGCAGACTTTAATTCAGGAAAGATTCGATTTGGTGACAATTCAGTAGGGCCTGTCATTGGTATAGTAAATACCTCTTTTAATGAGTTTTATGATATTACAAAGGTTCATTTATCAAAGGATTAAAGTATAATCTATTTACCCAAAACTGGACGTAAGATTCAAAAAACAAGACGCATAATCGAAGAAAACTCTGGAAAAGCTATTCTCTCTGGAAGCAAAGACAAAAGGTGTATACATATATAATTGACTCTATCAAAGAAACTACAGAACACATAAGACAAAAGTGTGTACATACATGACTCTATCAAAAGAACTTGGACATACTGACATGCGCTTAATTGAAAATTTGCTAGACAAGAAATTGTTCCTCACCTTACACGAATTGGATTACAGAAAAGATCATATCTATGATGCGTGTCAAATAAGTAAGCAACTTGAAACTCTTTTGTACCTAAAGATATTGTGTCTGTCTTTAAGCCTTTACAACTACTTCATATGGATTTATTTGGACAAACAAGTATTGTTAGTATTGGAGGAAAAATGTACACATTCGTAATTGTTGATTATTACACTCATTTTGTCTGGGTTATGTTTCTTGCTAACAAAGATGATACTCTAAAGAATTTTGAGTTCTTTTGTGAGAAAGTTCAAAGAGACGACTATATTAGCTCTATAAAGAGCGACCACAATGGAGAATTTGAAAGGAAGGCATTTGAAAAATTTCTGCAATAAACAAGGTTACTCTCATAATTTTTCTTCTCGAAGATGCCCTCAAAAAAATGGAGTGGTCAAATGTTATAATAATACTCTTTAAAGCATGGCAAGAACCATGACTTGTGAATACTCTCTACCTCATCAATATTTGACAAAGGCAGTAAGTACTGCATGCCTTATACTAAACAGGTTTCTGATAAGACTCATTCTGAAAAAGAGTTCATATGAATTGTGGAATGAAAAGAAATCCAACATTTGACATTTTTATCCTTTTGAATGTAAGTGCTTCATTCATAACAATGGTACAGACAACCTTGTTAAGTTTGATCCTTGAAGTGATGAAGGATTTTTTTCTTGGTTATTCAAATTATAATAGATCCTATAGAATCTCTACCAAAAAGAGCTTCTATTATAGAAGAATCTCTTCATATTATTTTTCACAATTCTAATAAAATTACTGAGAAAAGAAACATCATATATGATTTTAAAAGTCAAAACACTCAAAGTGTTGTTATGTCCTCCAAGGAAGTCGATTGATACCGGAGGAAATCAACTCACTATTGACGCAATTCCAAATGAATCGATAAGTAAATCTATCCATGAAAATTCATTGTTGGAGATCTAAATGAAGGAATGAAGACAAGAGCCTCTGGCAAAAGAAAGTGCTAACATAGCCCTTATATCTTAATGGGCCATGATCATCAGATGCAAGTAATTCATTGAAAGGGAAACCATTCTGAGGCTCAAACTCCATATATTGTATTCATGACTATATTTCTTTGAACTCTCCTTTGAAGTATCCACTTTAGCTATAGAAAGGGTGGATAAATCATTCAAGGGATTGGTTGTAAGAAGGGCACCCGAATCGTTCTCAAGTCCTACATTTCTTCTTACAGGCTGTTTACCACTCCGTTCAACATGAATTGGCATTTCTTCTTTAGGAAACATTGTGTTTCCTCCAAGAGGAGTGGATAACTTAGAAGGTAATTTCAAAGCAGTCTCTTTCTCTCTATGAAGTCTGACTAGCTGTTCTCTTTGACCTGACACAGATTTAGTTTCCACATTCCTTCACAGTCATCCATCGAAAAGTGTGAGGTGAAGTCTTCAACAACAGAAACGAGAGGCTTATCACCCTCTAAAGCAGGAATCACCATACCCTCATCTTTCTATAGCTCCAAAATGAACCCAAAATTAGTCTTAAGTCCTTGTCTATCTAATTTTGAAGCCCTTGCACACATCTTCTTTTCCTCTAATTGTCTTTTGTATTTTGGATCTAAGTATTTTAATCTAATGAGACTTGCAACATTTGAATCCCATCACTTCAAAAATCTTTGACTCCTCAAGTTAGTAGTTCTAGTAATCCATCTGTATCCACTGTGACTGTTGAAAAGATTAATTGTCAACCCAAAGAAAGGTAACCAACAAACTTAAGACAAAAATACAAGATTCCTATATAAAAGAAAGCATACATGTGCATGTTTCACAATGGATGTACATTAGATACGAATCATATTGCTTAGAGCAAAGGCGGCAACGAGGTCTTACTGAACCACAATCTGAAGTCTTCCGGAGAATGTGTTTAGATCTAAAATCACCAGTATCCTCATTATTCTTTCGCCAAATAACACCCCAGTAGTGCTTCCCTTGTGTCACCAAATTTAAACTAGCATGCTTCACCTTAGAAGAATGCTTTAGAGTCACAGTGGATGCATATGGATTACTAAAACTACCAACTTGAGGAGTCAAAGATTTCTGAAGTGATGGGATTCAAATATTGCAAGTGTCATAGGATTAAAATGCCCATCTGCCCTTACTTAGATCCAAAATACAAAAGACAATTAGAGGAAAAGAGGATGTGTGCAAGGGCTTCAAAATTAGATAGACAAGGACTTAAGCCTGATTCTAGGTTCATTTTCGAGCTACAAGAAGATGAGGGTACGGTCATTCCAGCTTTAGAGGATGATAAGCCTCTTGTTTCTGTTGTTGAAGACTTCACATCACACTTTCTGATGGATAACTGTGAACAGAATATGGAAACTAAATCTATGTCAGGTGAAAGAGAACAGCTAGTCAGACTTCATAGAGAGAAAGAGATTGCTTTGGAATCATCTTCTGGGTTATCCACTCCTTTTGGAGGAAACACAATGTTTCCTAAAGAAGAAATGCCAACCTATGTTGAAAGGAGTGATAAACAGCCAGTAAGAAGAAATGTAGGACTTGAGAAGGATTCGGGTACCCTTCTTACAACCGATCCTTCAATGATTTATCCACTGCTTCTATAGCAGAAGTGGATACTTCAAAGGGGAGTTCTAAGGAATATGGTCACGAATGCAAGTATATGGAGTTTGAGCCTTAGACCAGTTTCTCTTTCAATGAATACTTGCATCTAATGATCGTGGCCCATGAATGGAAACTAGCCAGAGGATTTTGAAATTTCTAGGGAAGAGTCCAAGGCATTCATCTCTGAAGAACACCATGATTCCCCTGATTTTGGGCATCTATCACTCTGCTTTGAAGACAAAAGTTTAGCTCACATTATTGCAACCACCCTGGTTCACAGAAAAGGGTCTCTTAGCAGCATCTCTAACAAATATATTTTTATTCTATACTGTCTTCTCAAGAAATACCACATTGACTAGGTTGAATGGGTTTGAGAGTATATGCTTAAAAGTGCAGAGGACACCCCATTGTAAGCCTTCCCCATGGTTTACTTGTCTTCCAGTTTCTCAGTAAGTCTCAAGTGGACTTGTCTCGGTTCAAAACCACTGAGGTATCTATGACTTATGACTTATGTACCTTTGCCAGCATGGGGAACACTCTTGTCAAAGCAAGTGGCACAAGGACTCTGTTAAAGGAAAAGCAAAAGCCCTAAGTCGACTGAGATCTCTGCATACTCGGCTGCCCTTCTCACTAAGGAGGTAGATGAAATTAAAGCCTCTCTGCTTTCTTTAACCAGTGTCGTGCAGGATATGCAGGAAACACTGACTAAAATTTTTTCACTCAGCAAGGACTCCAACACCAACTTAGGAAAATTTTGTAAGATCTCAAGAAAGAAGGCATGCGCTCTGTCAACAAACTCATCAAGCAAGTCGACTCTCTGAATACAGGAGTTAACTTCTCTAACAATGAACTTATTGTTTCTATCAAAACGCCTACTCCTCCTTCTCTAAGGACTCTGAGAAATCCTACAACTTCTTTTACAGAAATGTCCTCAACACTCTGAAATACTTTATGAGTTGTCACTGATTTTTCTATCTTTTCTCTAAAGATAATAGTTTTTGGTTTTTTAATATTGGGGTTTCTATCTCCTCGGACTTCCTTCTTCTGAACCTGGGGCACACTTTCTTATGATTGTTTGTACCTATGATTTCCTTTTTTATTATTCCAAGGGGGAGAATTAACTTGTGATATTTGGATGTTTGTGTATACCATTGTGCGTTGTTGCATATTTTTTCTCTACTGCTGCTTTCTACTCTGTCAGTCTAGTAAAAGTACAGAAATAGGGGGAGTCGATCAACCTCGTATAGAAGTCACATAGTAAGGGGGAGCCTCCCTAAGTTCACTCGAAGCTTAGATATAGGGGGAGTCAACTAACTCTATAGGGAAGTAGCCATATAGCAAAATGAAATGTCATCATCAAAAAGGGGGGGGGGGGATTATTAGCATCTAGTATCTTTTGATGATCTCATTTGTAGGATGAATCAAAAAGGAAAGAAAAGGATATCCCCTGAAGCTGCTGCAAAAGGAAATCAAAAGTGATCTCAAGGAATCAAACCTCCAATCAGCACACATCTACCATGGCATAGAAAGAAAGATATCAAATCAAGTGGAGTTTAACAATGGAAACATGACATAAAAGAGAAGACATCTAATCAAATAGAGCACTGCAAAAGGAAGGCACACTCCACCTAATGGATCGCTGCAGAGAAAGGAAAGGTATCCAATCAAGTTAGATACATCCCCAATCAAGGATTCCCTGATATCTTTGATTGGAAGAAATATTAGCCTCTTTCTTAGACCAATAATTTTTTTGTACTTGAGAAAATAATGTAGGCTGAAACTCTACTTTCTACTCTACGAAACATTGTACTTTTATAGGTGAATAATTGAGAGAACAAAAAAGTAAGACTTTCTAGATTAGACTTTCTTGAGAGAAGTTGAGCATCTGATCTGCGAATTAGACTAAGTGAAAACACGCAAATTTTAACCCATCTTTCACTTGAACCTTAAAGGAACCCTTACGGACCCAAGGAGACTGGAAATAGGTACCATATTGGTGTTCCAAACAAGTATAAAATTGCTTGTGTCTATTTTATTATTCTATCTTTATTTTGTGGTATTTGCTGATAGTCGACCATACAACAAAGGTAGTCAACTACTGAACAATTTTCAATTCACACCCTCACCCCCTCTTGACTATCAATAGATAATTTAGAGTGAGTATTTTCTACTCCCTCCATCCATCTTTACTTGGGCACTATGCTATTTTGGGATGTCCAACAATACTTGTCCAGTTTATGAAAATAAGAGATAACTATACACTTAGTTCCTAATTTACCCTTATACTAATCATAGTCATTTCTCTATTACATTTTTCAATACATTGGATTTATTATATTTAAGGCTGATTTTGTAATATTACCTTATTATTTACTATTTCTTAATCCCTATGTCAAATTAATAGGAGACAAGTAAAGATGAATAGAGTGAATACTATTTTAGAAGAGCTAGCTTCGACATGACTACTTGATGGCAATTTCACTGCTCTCAAGGGAAGTTTAGTAATTTGGCTATATAATCCATTAATTCTCAAGGGTAGATTAGTAACTTGACTGTATAATAAAAAATTATGTTTATACTAGTTATAAGCACCAGTGTTTGTACGGGCCCAACAAATGTTATTTTTTTAATCTCAATTTATATGATGTGGATAAAAAAATTATTCTTTTTTTAACTTTCAAAATTGTTATATTATTAGACTTATAGTCTCTTATATTTTATGTTACTCTCTCTAGTATAGTTTATGCAGCATTGATGAAATTTAAAGAAGAATTTACATGACCTAATATAATTGATTAGGATGATACAACAAAATCATTGCCGAAACAGTTGAGGAAATAATTTATCAAGGCTAATATTGTAAAATCAAACTTGAAATAGCTGAAGAAATATAATCAAGTTGTTGAAGCAGGAATGTCAATTAGCAGATGTCTTGAAAGTATTAAATTATGAGACCCGCAAAAATACCATATAAGAATGGTGAAGAAGCAGACAATACAAGCAAGTATGTTGACGGAGAGTTGCCTGCTTATTCGCATTTCTTGATAAGTATGGCTACATTATATTGTGTGCACATGAATGCAAGTGCATAGGAAAATGTGAGATGCTGCCTTATATGCGCAGCTATATCACATGAAATTACATTGCTACGTGGCTGCATTTGGATATAGTATGTGCACATGAAGGCAGATGTAAAGGAAATTGTGACAATGAGCTCCATCTCCTTGCTTTAGCTCAGCTATTATAAATATAGTGTTGCTTTATTTCTGTTTGTCTCATTTTATATTATATAGGGAGAGCCAAAAAAAATAGATTTGTGTTGTAAAGATAGTATTTTGTGTTGTACATACAAGCAAAAAATCTGCTCTTCTTAATCTTCTTTCCCAAGTATGTGTTTTTCATTTTTTTATTTTTTTGCTAAATGTTGGATTGAAAATCCCCCAAAATCCCCAAATAATATTCTTGGTTTGTACATTCTTTTTCCTTCAGTTTTTTCAACATCTTTCAACAGAAAAAATAAAAAATTGGAAAAAAAACAAAATTTATAGTTTTCATAATCATCTTTCAACAAAAACTCAAAGGTTTTGAACATACAAATTCAAAAAGAAATTGAAAAATAAACAAACCTCACAAAATTCTAGTAAAAGGAGCACACCTTCTTCTCAAAAAAGCAGATGGAGCACAAAAATAAAAAAATATAAACAAACCCCATAAAACTTTCTACCGAAATAACTCAAGCTAAAGCAGCATTGATCTTTTCAAAGGAAGGAAAAAACTCCGCACAGCAACACTTCAAGAAGCGATGAAAATTTTGGTATTAATTAGAAGTATACCTTTTGCTCAAAAGAGACAGATAAAATACCAAAATCAAGAATAAAAACTTAAAATTGAACATGAAAAGAAGGGAAGAGTATGACAGGAGAGTGGACTAAGAAAAAAAGAGTATTTTTCTCAGTCCACTCTCTTATCACATTCTCCCTTCTTTTCTCGTGTTCCATTTTAGGGTTTCGTTTTTTATTTTGGTGCCTCATCAGCCTCTTTTGACCAGAAGGTATACTTCTAATACAAAAAGTTTGATGGTTTCTTGAACTATTGTTGTGGGGTTTGAATTTTTTTCTGCTTCTCAAAAAGGTCATTGCTACTTTAGCTTGAGTTCTTTTGGTTGAAATTTTGCTGGATCTGTTAATTTTTTTATTTTGGTAATTCACCCGTCTTTTTCTTAATAGAAGGTGTGCTCCTTTTAAGGGAATTTTGATGATTTCCTGAAGTATTTTTATGGTTTTTATGTTTTTTCCTCCTTGTGAATCGGTCAATGCTACTTTAGGTTGAATTATTTTGGTCTAAAATTTTGTGGGGTTTGTTTATTTTTCAATTTTTTCGGGAAGGGGGTGGTGGTGGGTGGGTGGGGATTTGTATGCTTAAAGCTTTTGGGTTTCTATTAAAGATGTTCATGAAAACTATAGATTTTGTTCTTTGACGAAATCATTTTTTAGGGGTGGATTTGAATTTTTAGGCTGATAAGTATATCATGATGCTTTGGTTTGAGTGATTTTCTTTGAATAGTTTGTGGAGTTTGTTTATTTTTTATTTTTGTATTTAAAGAGGTTAAAAAAATTGAAGGAAAAAAAATTACAAAATAAAAATATTATTTGGGTGATTTGAGTTTTTAAGTTGTTAGATCTGTCAATTTTGCTTTATTTTTGCTATCAATTTATGTATTTTGTTGTTTTAATTCTTTTGTAGAAGATGAATATTAATTTAGTTTGATTTGAAGGGGGATAAATTTTTCCTGTCTTCTTAAACTTAGCTAGATTTTAGGAGGCTGTTGAAGTCCAGCTCCTAAAAAACAAATCTGTCAACAATCTATTTATTAATCACACAAACTACAATTAAAACTAAACATTAATTTGAAATTCAACTTAGCATTCGGCAAAAAAGAAAAAAAATTAAAGCATATAAATTTGGAAAACAAGATGAAAAAGAACAGATATTTTGCTTGCATGTACAACACAAAACACTATATTTACAGCATAAAATTATTTTTTTCCTTCCCTAAATATTACAAAATGAGACCAAATGTTAATAAAGCACCACTATACTATAGTAGCTAAACTTAAAAGCAACTTATGATTTGAAGCCAAGTCAAAGGGTTAATTTATGTATTATAGGGCTAAATATTATTTTACGATCAAATCTATCTATAACGACGAATATCCAAAAATATTCCGCTAGATACAAGCTATTTAACAATAGATTAGTAATGTACTTACCTGACTGGGAAGTCGAGCTTCAACGAAACGACCATGCTTGTGGGATCTCAATGCATCAAGAATTTTTGTGAAATCTTCATTTATATTCTCCACATTTTCATTGGATTTATCATCACTTTTTTTCCATTTAACTTTATTCTTTCCTTGGTTACCTATTTGAAAATATCCAATAACCTTTTCTTGCGGAAAACAGAGAATAAATAAAGATATTAATAATCAGTTTTCCTTTTTGTTGTCAAAATTATAAAAAAAAGTGGATACATATTATATCACCCTTGTATGGCTATTATTTAAAATTATAAACATTTTAATAGAAACAATTGAGAAGAATGAAAATGCATTTGAATAAATATGCATTTAAAAATTAATAGTTTTTTCAGTACGCCAAAAAAAATATTTACAAACATAAATGGGATGACAAAAGTAACCAAAACTAATTGAGAATTGCATGGGGCATTTTTTGATGTTTAGAAAAACGTGAATTTTGATGAGTAGTGATAGAAAATTAAGCGTTTTTTTTTAAAAAGGATAAAATTGGAATCAAGAATATTTTAATTAAAATAAAAAATGAATATTTTACCGTAGATTATACCATTAGTGATACTTATATTTGTTTCCCAACACTTAAGCTTTAGAATAGATATATATGTTTGAATATATTGTGTCCCCAAAATGATTTTATTTTTTAAAAGACCATCATATAAATGCAGATCCCACTAGTCCTAAAGCAAATAATTATCGGTAAATGGAGGATCCCATGGGAGTTCATTGAGATTGTTGAGTTAATACAATGTAATATGCAAAAACTTGTAGTTGAAATCACTCATGTATGTAAAGAAGCTAACCAGTTGGTAGATTGCATTGCAAATGAAACATTCAACCATGAAAGTAAAATACACTTTCATAACTTTTCACAATTTTAGCTACAGCCAGAAAGATCCTTAATATTGAGAAAAATCAGACCCCTACCCTGAGAGTGAGGACCACAACAATTCGACAGACATGAGATATATATATTCACACACAATACAGTGGCCCAGAACTCTAAAGATGCAAGCATACAAAAAAGGGCGACAATAGCGGGAGCAAAAAAAGGTAGTTATAAGGGTAGCATGTACACATCTAGTCATAAAGTTGTGTAGATCTACACATATTTAGCAAAACTTAGGGTTAGAGAACACCAAAGGAGGAGCTTAGCTTTAGCATTGGAAAGCAAGTATATCCACAGATGGGGTGAGGCTACACCATGTCCTACAGTAGAAGAGAGCCAAATAAGCAGAGGGGTGAATAAAGACATAAAGCTATAGTGGGGAGATCGAGATTCTTACAGATCTATCTTCAAAGAGATGAGGAAACTTTGCCCATGGTGGAAGGAATAGTTTTTCCATGGTGGTGCATCACATAGCACACTGATGAGAAGCAACGATCAACAAAAAGCTTCAACATTCAAGGAAAAAACAAAGAAAGGTCGAAGATGCTTACAGAAGAACGATGAAGCTGAGCAAGAAAACAACAAAAAGAGGAGATTTATCATTTGAGATACACCAAAGGAAGCCATTGTTTACTGGAATAGATGAAGAGCCAAGAGAGGAAACCTAATGGCGGATCTATCTAGAATGACGGATATTTTAGGGTGTTGTATTTTTTTATTTGCGCCCCCGGATTTATAAGTGGACCAGCAATTTTTCTTATTAAAAGGGCCACAAGCCCAATATTCTAATTAAAAAAATATGGATCCCACAAAATAATTAGTGACAACCCAAGGATATTCAAACATTATAAGCAAAAAGTAAAAAAGAAGGATTTTTTATAAAGAGAAATTATACTGAAGTGAAATATCCCTTAGTTTGACTTCCTCTATACAATAATCTCTGTAAGTCTTTGTAAGTTTATATGCTATCAACTTTATGAAGGCACTCTCATCATCATCTTTTGTAGTAAAATCTATCTGATATATATTCTAAAAATATTCTTTTAAATTTTCATACTTGACCTGACATTCACAGATGAAAATTGAAGAGTACATTGACGTCGATTGGAAATGGAATTGGGTAATTCCTCAGCCACCACTTTCCAATTTTCTAATCCATGGCATCACAATGAACAAGACAACACCATATTTTCCTCAACTTTCTCCATTGTTTAAGTGATTTTTAGGGTTTCTTCAGAGGAACTAAATCACTTGAAGAATTATGATTTAATTATTTTCTTCTTAAAATGAGCATACCTTGCATTAATGGGCAGTTCATATATTTTGTAAATTTGATTTCGATCAAATATAAATGGAATCATGTTTTGGTCAAATATGGTTTAATTTTTGTCTTCTTAAAAGGGAAATTGCATTAATGACAGATTTTGTAAACTTAATTCTGGTCAAACATGAAAAGTATTTTTTTCATTGGTTCTTTGTCGTTATCACCATTTTCGTAAATTCTTCATCTCATCTAGAAAAGTCACCATCCTAAGTCAAGTGCCAAATCCATCAAATTTAAATCATTAAACAATGAACATCTAATAATTTTAGCTTTGTTACTAATAAAATTCTGAATCGCAAAAACAAAAAGTACAATGCAAGTCTTGAAACTGTAACAAACTAAGAAATTATCTCTTTTTGAAACATTTAGATCCATTGTTTTATGAAGTTCTAGCCATAGGGAGGGGGAGCTCAACCCCTAGCCCCTATCCTCATTGGATGTTGATCTTGTTTTAGCTCCAAAACAAGTAGGACGGGAATCTTGGGGTGACAATAAAAATGATATTGGTGGGGTTAACAATTTTTGTTGTGTCAAGTTGAACTTTATGTCTCCGGCGAACCTTTGGCGGATCAGAGAACTTATTCTCCTCTTTGTGCGTCGTGTGGGTTTTCTGGCCAGATCCAGGGGTCCTTCTTCTTGTTCTTCTGTGCTGTTTTTCTGCTTTGTTTTTCATTCTTCTTCTTCTTTTCCTTCTTCTTTTTCGTCTTCTTCTTCTGCTACTGCTGCATTTTCTGCTTTTTCTTCTCCTTCTGCTACTTTTTTTTTCCTCTGCCTCTTCTGCTTCATCACCATTGAACGACATTTGCATCTGCTGCGTCGCTGTCCGCTATCATCGACTGCAGTGCCTGTCCTGTCATCGGCTGCTGCATCGGCATCATCGACTGCTGCTACTAGTCACCGTTTTGGCGAGCAGCAAATCTGTCAACAGGTTAGGGATCGAATTTTTCGGCAAGCAACAGGGTCTAGGGAGATCCTCTCCGATTCCAAGTGATATCCCCCAAACTCTTCTAAGTTGAATACTTTCTCCACTGCAATATTGATAGCATATATGATTATTGACTATTGACTATTTCTCAGCTTTGAATTGATTTGACTACTTACTGATCTTGTTGCCTGATTTTAGTGAATATTGTGCATTTTTGTATACATATTGCTGGTTATCTCTTGTTATTGTATATTGCTGGAATGTTCCCTAATTACATACTATTTATATAGTGTTGTAACATAGTGGATTATTGTTGATTATTGAATATTGTGTCTTTTATTGATCTTGCGGTATATATTATTGTATATCTTATTGTATATATTGTTGTATATTGTTGTATATTGATGTGTATTGTTGTAGTATATTGTTGTATATTATTGTATATTGTTGTGTATTTTTGTATATTGTTCTATATTGTTGTTGATTGGTAGTTTTGCTTGTTGTTGTACCTGTATAAGCGTTGGATTGTGGCTTTGTTAGTTTAGAGAGTTTATACTTGTTTGTAGGGAGTATCTCTTTTGTATATCTTATTGTATATATTGTTGTATATTATTGTATATTGTTGTATATTGCTGTATATTATGGTATATTGATGTGTATTGTTGTGGTATATTGTTGTATATTATTGTGAATTTTTGTATATTATTCTATATTGTTGTTGATTGGTAGTTTTGCTTGTTGTTATACCGATATAAGCATTGGATTGTGGCTTTGTTAGTTTAGAGACTTTATACTTGTTTGTAGGGAGTATCTCTTTCATAGTTCTGTGGCGCTAGGAGATGATGGTGGACTAGGGTCATGTCGTCGGTTTGGGTTAGAGGGTAGGGGTAGGGGTAGGGGTGGCAAGAGGGTCACCGGCTTGGTTAATTTAAGGATAGCATCATGGAATATAGGGTCGTTAACAAGGAAGTCCATAGAATTAGTAAAATGTCTTAAAAGGAGAAGTATTAATATAGCGTGTGTCCAGAAGACTAGATGGGTAGGCACCAAGGCATGGGACGTGAATGGGTTTAAGTTGTGGTACTCGGGTGGTAATAGGGGTAGAAATGGTGTAGGTATTCTAGTAAACGAGAATCTGAGGGAGTATGTAGTTGAGGTTAGGAGGGTCAATGACAGGTTGATGTTTATCAAACTCATGGTTGGTAGACATATAGTGAATATGGTTAGCGGTTATGCGCCCCAAGTAGGCCTAGATGGGAAAGTCAAAAGGCTCTTTTGGGAGGATTTGGATGAGGTAGTGTGAGGCATACCGGAGACAAAAAAAATCTTCATTAGGGGTTACTTTAATTGGCATATCGGGGCTAATTCTAGTGGGTTTATAGACGTTCATGGAGGCTTTAGTTTTGGGGAGAGGAATGACAGTGGGACATCTCTCTTGGATTTTGCCAAAGCTTTTGAGTTAGTGATTGCTAACTCGTGTTTCCCAAAAAGGGAAAACC